>MU159322.1:146240-181886 GCA_015888305.1 Antheraea pernyi | reverse complement strand
TTATTAGCAACTCTTTGTTATAAAGTAAATAAAGTATAGAAAAGTACGAACAGATTTAGAAGATTACAAATTAATGATGATTTAATAGAAGTTTTAGTTATGTTTAATTATTGTCTAACCCGATGGTACAGACACGTGCCATCATATCGTCCAGTTACCTCCCAGTCACGCCTAAAAGAGTTTTACTTCAAAAATAATTGAAAAATAATGTAAAACCTTCCCCATGAATCACTTTATCCACTGGGGAAAGCCGCATGAAAATGTGTTCAGTAGTTTTTGAGTTTAGCGCGAACAAATAGATAGACGCGGTAGAAGACTTTGTTTTATACTAGGAAATGATTGCCAATTTTAAATTGCGATTGTGTTTAATATATTAATTTTTTTAACGCAAATTACATACACTCATGGATATATTTAGAGTAACGTAATAAAAAAAGGGGAAAATTAATGTGAAAACTGATTTATTAGTACAATATATATATAGGCTTTTAAAATTCGTATAATATAATCAATTAATTAAATTAACATTTTTGTAATCATTGGTATGACGATCCGCTATCCTACTTAGATTCCTCCACTTTGTCCGATCTTCGGAATCCTTTTGTGTAAGGTGATTCTCCTTTATGCCCGCCTTCATCATATTCAGCCAGCGTTTTTTGGACCACAGTTTGGACTAAACAAGAAAGAAAAAACAAATTAGAAGCATTGTTTTAATTGTAAGGAATTCCAACCTAATACATCATCGAAAGATGGCGAACCTAAATGTTTTTCCTTGGCGAAAATGACTAATCTTAATATTGTAATTTAATGCAGAGAGTGTCATGAGCGGTGGTGAGATATAAATATGTAACATGTGGATAAAATGTTTTTGACCCCTGAATAAGGAAGTACGCGTATCATCTACATCGTCACGATATAGGTTAGGCTAGACATTAAACTACACACCGGTAGTCAGTGTGTATGAGAGCTGTAAATAAAGTCCGATTCACACAAACCCGTACCGTGTCATTAACAATTAAACGTTTTAAATTTGGATTTCGCTCATTTCACTTACAATGTTGTTTGTATTATCTGGAAAAAGATGGCGTTCTGCTCGTACCTCTTAACTGCGATTATTCAAAGGATTTTCGAAGGATTGTCTGTTTATACAAGAAAACTCTTTCTAACCATCCGGACTGAGTATAAAATTTTCATAGCTGTTTTATGTGCACTCGTATATAAGTCTTTAAGAATTCAGAAACTCAGCAAACTGCCTCTTCTTGAGGCAAGGTACGAACATAGTCGCCAGATAAAACCACGCTGCATTTGCCGTCGGTTTTCGTATGTATGGTGGTACTAACTACAAGAATACTTCTTGGATACAATTTCTTCATGATGTATTTCTACATCGTATATCGTTATTATCAATTTAAATTAGGACATATAGTAAAAAATCATAGGTATAGATAGGTACGCCGGATAACAGAGCTACGGTGTCAATATTCCGTCGGTCAAACATTTCGACCAACACGAAACGACGTGTCAACGATAAATAATTTATTTGTATCACGCAAAGGTGTGAATCGTCCTCAATTCTCCTTGTATCTCGCATGCATCCAGTTTATAGATAAATGATAAAGATACAGATAGATTTAAGAATATGAGATAGTGTAACGATCGACAAGCCACGGGAGAGTATATTCATACGTGTAGGGCGATGACATCGTTATTAATAATTTTATATATTAAACTGTACATTACAAATAAAACCATTAGCTCTAATTTCTTTCTAACCTTAAATTAGCTTCATTTTTCGGAGCGTAGTCCTTTTTAAAGCTTCCTTGAGACATGGCTGGTGATACTTTTATTCGTTAACCACATTCTATGTAAATTTAAAAACTTTGTACAATATCGGGTTATAAAAAACTATACAAGAAATTTTGACGAAACTATACAATGATTTAACTTATATACTACAATAATATATAGGTTATAGTTTATAAAGATTTTGTTAAATCGGCTAAAATATGACGACAAGTGTCAAGTAAGTTGGAAAAAATCCATCATCTGAAAGTTATCGCGACTAAGATACTAAGATACTGTATTTTGCTTTATGTTATTAACATATAAATGAAATCAAAGTCACAATTTATATAACGTAAACTTATAATTATCATATAATTAAGTCAATAGTCTACTATTTTTAAACAACCGTAAGAGAACATTGAACTTGCACACCAAAATAAACTCATAGGCTATATTTCATAAAGTCATTGTTTAAATAGGTCAAATCACCACATATTATAAAACAAAGTCCTCTGCCACGTCTTTCTGTCTGTCTACCTGTCTGTTCGCGATAAACTCAAAAACTACTGAACGTATTTTCATGCGGTTGTCACCAATAGATAAAGTGATTCATGAGGAAGCTATATAATTTGTCAAGGTTTCTTTTATTATCAGGGCAGGATAACGTCTGTCGGGCCTGCTAGTTATAATAATAAATATCAAGTTAATTTGAAAATATTCTTCCGTAAACATATTTGAGAAACGTCATCGACTTTCATTGGATACTATATTAGTAATATTATAAATATGAATATTAGTTTGTTTGTTACACTTTCGTGTTTCAACTACTCAACTGATTATCATAAAAATTTTCACCATTGATATATAAAAACCCAAGACACACAGTCCCGAATACAAGTAGCGCTCAAAACTTCCCAATATACATACGTGGATTTCCGGTGAAGCTGTTAAGACCTCGCTTGGTCAATAGCGTAGTCAGTTCGAAAAAAAAAATACATACGTGGTTATATTTATGCCACAAACATATGTTTTTCCAAATTCAACCTTACCTGAATGGTTTAGAGTTTTACAAGGATGCAAGCGACGCGAGATTACTCGAAATTACTGCATAATCCAAAATTATGCACTCATTTTTGTGTACCGGCTGTGAGACGTTAAGTGTGCGTCTCGGGTTTTTATATACCAATGATTTTCACACATGTTGTCAGAAGTACAGAAAAGGACATTCGCTCATAAGCTACTTTTCATCTAAAAAAAGGATAGTTACTGAGGGATAAGTGAAATGAATGCGAACGAAGCCGCGAGCAAACTCTAATTCGTTAGAAATATTAATTTATTTTCATTTATTTCCTATTTTTATAAAGCTGACACCGTTTAAGCTAAGTAAGTTTATATCAAACTTGATCACAGGCATATAACATATGTTACTCGATCTAATCTTGGTAATTAACACAGGGTTGCACTTACGAACCTCGATTCATACTGTAGCAGTTATCCGAATAGAAATCTATTATGTTGTTTTATTGTAATAATGTTAATAAGTTATTTTGTTGTTATAATTTAGTTTTTAGACATACTAGTGACCGTTTTTTTTCGCGGGGAATCCTCTTGGAGATCTGTACCTAGCCGGGCAGCACAGGAGAGAATGCCAGATTTCTACTGACTAAACCCCCTCGGTGTTCTTGTTGTACCATTTAGCAGGGCGGTTAGGAACGGCCTCTGCAGTGCTTCTCCCGATCCGGCAGGTGTTGATCCCTCATCAGGGCCCCGACTTGTAGTCTGGAGAGGGAAGTATATAAATACTAGTGACCTACCCCGCTTTGTGTGTGCAATTAGCAATAAAGAACGCCATATGTGTCTAAACGATTCGAATCCAGCTTTTTGGCAGTTTATAGTTCAAAATCAAATAAGCTAAATAATAATCTTCAACTAACTTTTATTTTGTTGTGTGTAACCTTAAATCTCTGATACCTTATAAGATATTCATTCAAATGATATACTGTATAGAGTAAGTTTGGTCTACAGTGATACGTTAATTATAATTAAAGCGATGTTGGCTTAGTGGTTAACGTGCGTATTCCGAATTAGCCGATGTGGGTTCGCACAGCTGCAATGGTCTAAAGCTTTCGGTGAAAATGAACAGTTTTTTTTTATAGTAGCACGGCAAAATGACTACACTGTGCCTGATGGTAAACACAGTACAATCCAAAAACAATGGTGAACACCGAGTGACACATTATCCATCGTCGGTCGCCGCTGTCATGCCGGCCTGCGACCCGCAGAAGCGAATCACTATGACGGGTTTTTTCGCCATATATATGGTGGTTGCGATACAGTAAGGCTGTAAAACCCTACCACCTCGCTTTCACCATTGCCTCGTTCGTTATTCAGCAGGGTGCACCACGTGCAGGTGAGTTGGCTTGGATGTCTCAAGTTTTAGATGTTATTCGACACCCCTTACATCCTAGTGTGACAGTGTGAGTGTGAGGAAAGCACAGCACTTTTCTAAGATCATTTGGATAGACACCACCCTCAAGTTGAATCTGTCGCCAAGCACCTCTATGTGTGCCCCGACACCTTCAGAGTCGATCACATATACGTGAATCCTTCATAAGAAAAATGTTGGAAACAATAGAATATACAGACAGAATTACAGATTTATTAGTATGTATTGGTAAAGTTTATGTTTTTGATACGAGATTTCTTCTTTGAATTCTTTACTGTATCTAGGGATTTTCCACAAATGAACATGTCTGAACCAAAATGAACGAATGCAATGTTTAAAATGTTAGCACTGATAGGTCATTGCTTCCTACATAATTATTATGAACTAGCTGTGCTGATGTAAAAAATAATAACAAATACAGTCATCAGAACATATTTTGTTCATTTGCTTATATACTTTTCTCTCATTAAGTCGCAACAATTACTTTTGTTAGGGTGGACCGATTTATAAAATAAAGACTAAGTTACTTCCGAAGATATGTTTTTACTTTGGTAAGGTTTTCTTGTGAATCCAGTACTTTAGCAGTGATGCGTGCATACAAACAATTTGTTCATACAAACATACAGACAGACAGACATTTCTAAAAATGTATTATATTACGTATTCCTAGACAATTGCAATATTTTTTTTCCCCAAAAATCGAAAAGTACAGGCACTTTAGGTTTATATGTATGAAAGAAGATAAATAAATTACCATGCCATTAAATTCGATTGAATTACAAATTAATAAACCATTTACTTCTTCCAATTATGCATTCTTGATCATTTAACGTATATCCACAAAAAATGTGAAAAGCGAGATTTCGTAAAAGTCCGGCTTGATTTAAATACTAGAAACGATTGCAAACTGGTCGTCCCGTGGTACACAATCAGTAAGACTGGTGATAGTTTTTTGGGTAATAGTGTTAGGTTTTACAACAAATTCCCAAAGCATATACCGTTTTGCCGCACTCTAAGTTTAAGCACCATGCCGAGCGGGTTTCGGTGTCAAAGGGCTATTATAGAACGGCTCAATGAGTGAACGACGGTGATCTCTAGAATTGACACATCTCTCTGTGATTCCACTAAAATCGATCGTAACGTTGATGTATTTTCAATATATGTATGTTAAAAAGATAAACCCGATCGAGTTTCTTGCCAATTCTTCTCGATGACCCAGTGGTAGTTTTGACGTTTATAAGCGCCATCTTAGAGCCTAAACTGAGTACAGTATTTTTTATTTTCATATTATGACGATGACGTTTATGAAAATAAAAAAGTGTGCGTGTACTTATGTACATGCGTTAGAAGTTATACTTCTTTGGCGTAACAAGATAAAAATCTTTTCAACATTTTTATTATTCGCCTTATTCTACGTTTGTAGAAAAAAAACGACACTAACAATAGACAAAAGGTATTTAATACACTGAAAGTTTAAATACAAAGGAAAGTTTTAATACAAAGAAATACAAACAACAAATACAAAGAAACAAAATGTTGACTATAGCTAACTTCAGGGTGTCGGTTTTTTGTGACGGTGTGCGCGTGCATCGTAAAAATTTACTGTCATCATTTTTCCCTAACACGCCAAAAGAAGCATAACTTCAAAAACTACAGCTCATTCTTCACGAACATTTAGGAGATACTTACTCTAATAATTACAAATTCCAGGAACTTAGCGCATTATGGAGTAGTAAAATATATCTATCAATCTCAAAAAATGACTCATATGAGGTAACTGTTTAACAAAAGAATCGAGATAAGGGCGTGTGCACTCGCACGTCCCTGAGTCGTGCGGCTCGGTTGCACAATCCCCTCTTAATACGACTATAATAAAAGTTTAACGCGAAAGCGACAATCGGCCGATCTCGCGTCGTGACCGTCCGAGATAAGTGGACATGTGGTGAGACGCGGTGACAGTGGAGCTGCTGGTGAATCGAGTATGTCAAATAAATTGCTCGCTGGAGACCGTGGACTAAGAAAGTCTATAGAACATACTTAATCTTTATCTCAGCTTAAACCTCACTAAGTAGTTACTCAGCACACTTAGGTTTCGAATTTATAGTCTATCTGACCCGGCCACGCGATACTGCGGCTTAATTATTGAAAAGAAATTCAAAATTAAAAGGTGGTGCCATCTATGAGTTACTTATAACAGTACAGTTTTCTGTCAACGAACTAAATTACAGTGCCATCTGTTCGATATTGATGAAACTTACAATTAATAACAATGAGCTTTGCGAAGTACAATATCAGGATAAACTTTAGGTATATGCTAGGCTTTGTCTTATGTGGCCTTGTGATTACCTAAAAGGAATAAGGGTTCCAATTCGTAGTATATTTTTTTTTGCCAATCGCCTATAGGTGTTTGGTAAGGTAATGGCATTCACAGAACTGCACCAGAGAGGCAGTTTTCTTTAGGTTTAAAGTGTTGCCATCTTTAGTCAAGTGTTAACATCACAGGAGGTTATAATGAATTATATAAGTACAAATATGTGACCCTTAACCTATATGTATAGGTACGTATGTATAAGTATAGGTTCTATAGGTGGTAGAGCCACGTTGAAGCTATTACTGGTTTCAGCACGAATAGGTCGGCTCACCCGGGGTAGTACCACTCGACCTACAGAAACACCGATGTGAAATAATAGTGCTTGGATTGTTGCATTTCGTTCCGTCAGTGAGAGCGCCGGAAGTCTACCTTCACTCCTCTACTCCCCCTTCCCTATACCCCCTCCCCAAAACACAGGCTGGAAACACACTTACGACTACCTTGCAAGTGTCTATATACGGTGGTTATCAGTTAACATCAGGTGACCCAACTGTTCGTTTGCCTCCTATGGTATATAGTGCTTGGATTGTTGTATTTCGTTCGGTCAGTGAGAGCGCCGGAACCCCTTACTCCCTCTTCCCTATACCCCCTCCCCAAAACACAGGCTGGAAACACACTTACGACTCCCTTGCAAGTGTCTATATACGGTGGTTATCACATAACATCAGGTGACCCAACTATTCGTTTGCCTCCTGTGGTGTGAAAAAAGGTACGTATAGCTTAGCTCGTCTAACTTAGAAAGATTTGCAATGTTGCATCCAAGGCAAAATCCCAAGCGGAAGTTCGGCCAATTTGGCACCCTTGAGCTTGTTGCCAATTGTTGCCAAAACGTTCAAATGAAATCAAAATCAAGCAGTTAGGTTAAGTTGTGAAAGTCTGTCAGGAATAGCGTTAGACAGCTCGGAAAAACAAAACAAAAATTGATGTTATAAACAATTTAAAAAAATATATCGCCAGAAACATATATCGCCAGTAGTATTCTAATATAACTTTTTTGACTCCAATATGACAGAAGCCTTACGTTACTCATATTATTATGGGAGACATGCACGTTACGCGTTTATGGTCCATTCCTCAGTCATTACGATGTTAACTGGGCTATTTGACTCGGCATAGTAATTGTTTGTTAGAATGTAGGTCACTTTGTCTGCCTTTGCAATAGTTCGCAAAGATCAGGTACGGTGTATTGTTATTTGTATATCTTATTAAGTACTTATGTATTTGTGGGGAGGAATATTATGTACTTAAAATTGAATACATGTTCCTAATCCTTACATATCCAAGTCGTTGGTCCTTTTATTTGTCTCTTTGTTCTTTAGAGTACTTATAACTCGCAAACAATAGAACCGATTTACATGATTCTGTTTGAATTGCAAGATTTTTTTGTTGAGATTTTTATATATTTTGGTTATGTTAGGAAACAAGGTATGGGGTTAAAAAAACTAAGTACATACAAAATTCCTTCGAATACATTCTATTATTAAATTCTACATATAGACATAAAATTATTAGAAAAAAATTACAAATTTAATATTGAAATAATTGATATCTTGTACCTAATAAAGTAAACTAAAAACATTTAAAATTACATGCAAAATATTTCTTAAAAAATCAAAAGGTTGAAGAAAGAATCGTTATAATAATTAAATATATATTAGTTCCTTATGACATAAAATTTGGTTACACGGTTTAAATAATAAGTATTTTATATAAAAACGTTGCACCATAAAATATTTATAAAATATTATTTATTAGATATTAATTTTTATTTAATTCTTTAGGTATAAAAATACTAAAGGTTAATTTTATCGTTCAGACAAACGGAGCTATAGTTTATAGGTAATCTGTGAATTTTTTTTGGGTTCCATTTGATGACAGGGGATTTGCTATTTGCATTTTTGCTATTTAAAAATTTGGTCACATTTGAAGGGAAAAGAGAGGATAAACAAAGTGTTTCATTAAGTGACAAGGAGAGACGAAGGTGTCATATGCTTCGTAATGTTACATACATAAAACCTCAGGTCATAAAATGTAAAAACTATAATTGCAATGAAAAACAAAAGTTACTAATGTTTTATTAATTAATTGTGAATTTCATGAAAACAGTCTAAATATAAATGTATAAATAACTTCAAATCAATGTTTTAATTTAATTTTAGGCAAGCAATTATTAGCAATGTAACCCACATTAATATGTTCACCTGTGACAATGAAATGAGCAGGACTTTTAAAATCAATGGCATGAACTTCTGACGTAATCAATTGAAGAAGTTTTCATTACATTCCATAACAGTAACAACCAGAAAAGGCACTTCGTTAGCAACATATAAGATGACGTAAGAGATAGCTAAACATAAAATATATAAATAAAAAGGAAGGAACCAACACAGTTAACTAAAAAGAAACATACTGAACATGATGTGCACCTTTTTTAATATACAGTTGCCTGCAAGCGTAGGGATGAAGGCCGCAATGTGCGCAGATAATCAGGTGTTACCCGGTACCCTATAAAACGAGAAATAGAAACGCTATAGATTTGTTGCATACAGGCTGTTGTTTTATATCCTTTACCGGTTAATTACTGGTTTCCATAAAATACGATGACGTCTACATTTTATTTCAAATTATGTAATAACCGGTAACCGATGTGTGAAGGGGGGTAAGCAGGATTCAAAATTAATGATTTGATTAGGTTTTATATTAATAGAAACGGAATAAATACATTTTTTAATATTTTATAGGTGTCAGAGCGTTTGACCACAATAACATACACTGTTAAACTACGTTTTGGTGTAAGAACAGCCCCGATACTTTTTGATTATAAATTAAATTATTGTCAATGTTGATTATTGTTGTTAATGGTAAGTTTTAACAGTCTCGAACAGATGGCGCTTTTATTAGTTTATTGTCAGAAAACGGCAGGACCGACTATTATAGATAGATGGCGACACGTTTTAATTTGTATTCAATTTATTTTATGGTGTCACGTACAATTCTGTTAATTCAATATGTAATTACTGAGCCACAGCAAGGTGTGACCGGGTCAGTTACTATATTGTTAGCAATTTTTAAAACAATTATTGATTATTAAAAACAGAAAACTGGCCAATTTAGATATAAACTGTTAAGAATAACTTCTAACAATTAATTACTCGTTAAATAACCGACACTTGTTCGGACAGGGCTATCACAAGTTATGACGGCCACCGAAAGACTGAGCCAACACGGCAAGCGCCGCCCCTTGTATGGGCCGAAGCAGTATAACTACCCGACATTTTCATTTATTTCCAACAATATTGATATGAAAATCAATTTTAATGAACAAAGTAAACTCGGAGTTTTGTGTTTGAAAGTGACGGGTTTAGAACTAAGAAACGGGTTTAGAAAAAAGTTGAAAAAAAAAATTAAATAAATGTGTTCTATTTTAAATTTTCATATTAATTATAGTGTGAATGACAATATTTATTAAGTCATGCTTACGTAGCATGTCATGACGCGAAATAAAAAAAATCTCCTGCTAAATATACCGCTCAACGCGCCTAAACAAGTTTTCAATTCAAAAATATGGAGAGTGTAAGAAAGATTTGCAGTATTATGCTAAATTATGTTAAAAACGGCCTGTATGCTTCGCTTACGGTACATTGTCCTTCGCAATATCGTGGGCGCTACCGCTCGCCCACGGGCGCGAGCTGCGTCGGAGCACGCGCGCTCTGCCCGTAATAACGCGAGCAAGGTGCCTTACATTTATTAATATTATAATGCGATTCGAATAAATCGTGAACGGATCCCTAGAATTGACGTCATTTATGCTGACAATAGGTCTTGTCAATGTGTCTTAAAAAAGTGGTAACTTATTCCTCTAAGTACGTTATTGCATATTCGTAAGTAGCATATATAAGTATTTTGCATACGTTTGAGGTATGTTGGTTACATTCACGCAATTTGTTGAAGTGAAACTTTTTTTTATAACAGGAGGCAAACGAATAGATGAGTAAACTGATGACCACCGTCGATAGACATTAGCAACACTAGGGGAGTCCCGAGTGCCTTGCCGGCCTTAAAACTTCTTATAAGGGCTTTGAAATTCTGATCGGCCACTTTTTTAGTGACAAAAAGTGGTGGATGTAAACACTGTGTCGAGTAGAGTGTTGAAAACACTGGTTCTCTTCCAATCACCGAAGTTAATATACATCTGACGCGGTCAGTACTTGGATGATTGACCGCCTGGGAACGTTTGAGGTATGTTGGTTACATTCACGCAATTTGTTGAAGTGAAACTTTTTTTTATAACAGGAGGCAAACGAATAGATGAGTAAACTGATGACCACCGTCGATAGACATTAGCAACACTAGGGGAGTCCCGAGTGCCTTGCCGGCCTTAAAACTTCTTATAAGGGCTTTGAAATTCTGATCGGCCACTTTTTTAGTGACAAAAAGTGGTGGATGTAAACACTGTGTCGAGTAGAGTGTTGAAAACACTGGTTCTCTTCCAATCACCGAAGTGAATTTACATCTGACGCGGTCAGTACTTGGATGGTTGACCGCCTCGGAAAACCGTGTGACGTTTGCTTTTTGTTGCTTTTTTTAAATTAAAATGTTTGCATGTAGTAAAAAAGTTTGACTTATGTCGTCTTTACGTCAAACCCTGTTTTTTAAAATCAATACACACTTATAAGTAATTGTGAAAAAAATGCAACAATGTTACATGGTGACGGGTGTAAGCTAGCTTTAGAATTATTTATTTTAGTAATTAAATTTTATATTAATATAGCAAAGATGCATGTTTGTCATATGTCATACTGTCATATGTTTAGTCTTCCTCTTCTTTTATTAATCCTTTTTAATTGGACAATTGTCATCGTCTTAGTGGATATATATTGGTTGATTTAGAAAGACGAAGCGAGTTATTGTGATGGATTTAATACTATGCCTGTGATTTTTACGCTTCAGACGAGAACAGCTGTACACTGACCTACAACACCCGCTACTACACATAACTTATTTACTAGCTTATTAATTAAAGTCTACTAGTTGACCCGCGTAAATTCGTCTACGTGAAATCGGTTACCTACTGGTTCCAATTATATTGCCAAATGAGAATAAATTTTAGAAACCTAGAACCCGATTACAGCGACTCCCACCGTTTCCAATTGTGAATCCAAACAAGGATTGGAATTGGAATCACTCAAACACATACCTACCTTGGCTTAGTGAATGACTTATGCATGCTGGAAGAAGTTTTAATGAAGTGGACGTAGCGCCATCTTTAAATCAGCTACATCAATAAATTACTTCTGTTTAAAATACGAACGACAGTTGAATGTTCGATATTGTTCATACAAAAATACTAAAATCAGGAATAAAAAATTGGAGAGTAGGGATAGGAGCGTGAAAATTTGGGGGTATAGGTATTTATGTCGGCAAATTAAAAAAATATAGAAAATAAAAATTGACAAAAATATGGATAGATACGCCCTAGATTATTACCCTAATCGCCTAGAGATATAGAATACCTACCAAATATACATTTAAAATTTCATAAAGATCGGTCCAACTGTTTCGGAGTAGTTCAACCACAAACACTGCGACACGAGATTTTTATATATTATAGATTAATTAATGAAATGTATTGTGAGCTGCAAAATATCAATATTACATGTACACACTACGTTTCTGAGGCAAGATGCGTATGCGCAATATGACCAGTCATGCTTACATGGCATGTCATGACGCGAAATTACAAATTTATCTCCTGCAAAAAATACCACTCAACGCGCCAAAAGAAATTTTCACATAAATAAACACTCTGTATAAAAAATAACTTAATTTGATTATGCCTAAGTGTATAGAAATAAGTATAATGTATGTACTACTTATTGTATACTTGTATAATTATAGCCTAAGTGTAATGTCTATAATATTTTACAAGAAACCATTCAATTTACCTTCAATAAATACGTCTCACCGTCATAACGGTACGTTAAGCCAGCACGCATGTCTGTCTGTCTGTCCGTCTTTGTGCTTTGTTAGCGAATACGCTTTATTTATGAGGATCAATGTCGCTTTGAAATGCTGATTAGGCGAGCGGATTTAGAGATTCTATATTGAAATATGGGATTTCAAACCGATAAAATATTGGTGCCCGTTTATAATGTAAATAGGATGTGTTGGATAAACAGTATTGTTGTGGTTGGCGAAGCAGCAATATTCTTCGCTCTTTCTCTCTATTTGACTCTGGCTAAATAGAAAGGTGTTAAAAAAGGTTTAAGGTATGCCTGATAGAACAAGTTATTTTATTTTTTGTAATTAGTTGTTTTATTTTCACTATTATTTATTTTGTATAATTTCAATTTCAGCTGTAATCTATTTTTTTTCATGTTCTTCCTATACATATATTTTTTTGTATTGTGTTATATATATATTGTCGTGTCTATCAAGTCGTGTCTACGTATAGAAGGATTTCATTTTAGATATTATAGAAATTATATAATGTTGATATTGAATCTCGTTTTATAGACCAGAAAAAAAATCATTATGTCTCTTATTATACCCATAACATTTAGTCTTGATTTCATTAAAATTAGTTAATTCTATCAAAAGTTATTGTAATTTTAATGATGAGACGACAGAAAAGTATATAAGTAAATGGACATTCATGTTATTAGTCACTGCTTTTTTAGATTAAATTCCACGCAGACGGAGTCGCGAGCGCAGCTAGTATAAAATAAAGTGATACAGATAGTACTTGCTTGCATTACTTAAAAAACTAGTTGATAGATTTCAATCAATTTTATGTTGTTTAACTCTTTAGGCACTTGCTCGTTATCTAAATTTGACTTTTTGTTGACTTGAATTGCTAGAGATAGCGAATATAGTTTGATTGTATATACTCGGCACCATTTACTTGCACAAGTAACACGCCCGCTCCGATGACACTCCACAGATTATCATAATAACGTTATGATGTTTACAAGTTAGTAACTCACAGCGAAATTTCTAGAAATACGAATATTTATTATGTGCTTTATATATTTAACCCGAGGAAGAAAGAATACCTTACGGGCTGGTTATAGTTGGAATGAAAAACCGGTAAATTATTGATCGTCTGTGTACATTTTGTTTTATTTTGCTGTTAATCACTGCGGTGATATAGTCAATTTGCGACCAATCCACAATTATAAATAAATAATACAATTAACAATTTTTATTATATTCTCTTTTTTATTCGATCGTAATTTTTTTTTTGTTGTGATGTAGGCAATGACACTGTTCTTTTTATTTAATATGCGAAAAAAATCAACATAGTGTGTATTGAATTAGTAATGTTGAATATAAAACTTAGTCCAAAATTCACCAGCGAATTAAAATAAACAAAAGAGAGATATTAAGAATAAAAATGTATTTTAAATTGTTTTTGATTGATATATATTTTAGCCAAATTATACTGAAGGGGGTTGTATATATATTTCTTTACTATACACTCAGGGCTAAATTTTTTTTGATAAGTTTAACTTTTCAAGATAAAAGACGAGCGAGTCTGCTGTTGTTTTTGAATATTTCTAAAGTAAAAACTTCTTTACGCTCGGGTCGATGATGATGAAGCGGGTGTACTCGCCTTTATTTTGCATCAAGCGCTCTCGGGTCGGTAACATACTCAATCGTGTATACTCGGCTCCAGTCGCCACCACACACGTTTATTGCCTTGCAAGGGAGGCTTTTTGTTTTATCGAACTGACTACGCTATTGGCTTGGCCAAGGTCTTAACAACTTCACCGACAAGGAATACGCGCTGCGTTCTAATAATTGCGTTTTTATTATCATGCATTATCATCATCATCATCAGCCTGTAAGAGACCCACTGCATGGCCCATAGGCCGCTTCCTGAAGGAAGGTATGAGCATAATCACCACGCCAGCGCACGACGTATTACCGATTATAAACTCTGAGAAATCCACAGTTCTATATTTTTCCCACATACAGTGCTACTACAAGAACATTTCTCAGGTTCAGGTTTCCTCACGATGTTTTCCTTCACCGTCAGCCGATAGTGTTACCAATTTAGCGCATTATAATATGTAATAATTACAAGAATGGAGTTATTTGCAATTTATATAGTATAGTATAAAACCAATGCACCAAAATATTGTTATTTTAACTGATGGCAAGAGTGCTCTTCGATATTCGAAGAGGATTTTCGATAGCCTATGCAATTCTTCGATAGATCTTAAAATTCCATAACTCTTGTATGCGTTTAAGATGCAATGGGTTCCGTCTGTAGCATTACAAGGTAATTAGAAAGACGTTTTAGCAAATCTAGCTTTAGCATACGTTTCCAAGATAAGTATTCATCCACACCATTGAGAAGTTTTCCCATCACCATGTCGATCCAAAAAGAGTCAACTTAGCTTTAAACTCTCATATAAGCATTATCTACTGCAATTTCAAACTCAGTAATTTAAGTGACGTATAATGTATTCACGTAGTTTTATTTTAAGCCCTGTTTATTGGTGTGTATTTTTTTCTTTATTTTTTTTAATCTTTTTCCGTATACATTTACATTTGTTATGTTTAATGCTAAATTTGTGGTTACAGCATTTATTTCTCTTTAGTATGACCAACTTTGACGTGTTACGTGTGTCTGTGTTATTTGTTTGTTCGTCTCAAATTTTGTACTAACTGTAACGTCCGTTTATCATCATATATAGGCTCCCATCGAAAATCAGCGCTGCAGTACTACTGACAGTATTGCAGATTTTTGCTGAATGGGTTCGCCAATTGTTGGACATCTATTTTTTCATTTTTAAAATGTTTTTTTTTTTCTGTAATAATTATTTGTGTAATTTAATTGTATGGTTGTTCCAACAATAAAGTATTTCTTTCTTTCTATATATGAAAAGATTATTTTAATTTGACTTGAAGAGAGAAAGGTATTTGGTAACGTATAATACAGTGTCAGCCTCCACCCGACCCACCACCGTGGTTCTCAAAAGCGAATATCAACAGAACTTTACTTATGTCTACATTTAGGTTAAGTTATGGACCCATTCCACCAGGAAATATGCATTTCAAATGGAAATTATAAATTTACAAGTTTGCAACGAGTGTGGTAAGTTTAACAATATCTATCATTACATGATAGAATGCAATAAAAATCAAATTCAGAGGATGCGATTTTTAAAGTAATATAATATCAATAACGGCAATGTGGGTATTTATCACAGTGTTCTGGCAGAACCGATATCAAACTGTTCCAAAAGGCTGTGTAGTTTATATAAGTTTCTTGATTAGTCGATTTTTTTTTAATTTAAGATTTTTAGTTCGATGTAGATATAAAGTACGATGAGGCTGACATATCAGAAATGATAAGAGTCCGTAAATCAAATAAGAAAAAAACCTAATAAAATAATAGCGTACACCTTCTTAATTATGTTAATGTAAATTCATAACTCCATTTATATGGCCGCCGAATGGTTCTTTTTTCTTACTAAATAAGTAATAAACGTGAAGATATAGGTACAATCTATAAGGTATACAGAACAAGCGTCCGCATACAACTCAAGTTCCTTGCACGATCACTTGATTTGTGCGCTCTGGTCTAACGTGTACTCTGATTGTTGTTTACACACGCATTTAGGACCAATGTACACTGTATATTATATTTAAATAAATTCAAGTAAGAAACGTTAGGTTGTATAGGTCTTGGAGATGGTAATGGTAGCGAAACTATTACTGGTTTCAGCATGAATGGATCGGCTCGCCCGGGGTTGTACCACCCTCTCATAGAAAACCCACGTGAAGTAACAGTGCTTGCATTGTTGTGTTTCGTTCGGCCAGTGAGAGCGCTGGAGGCCCACCTCCTCTCCCTTTCCTCTCTCCTTTCCTTCTCCCTCCCCTAACCCTTCCCCCCAAAAGGTGGCAATGCACTCTGGTGTTGTTAGTATCCATGGACGGTGGTGATCACTTAACATCAGGTGACACACTTGTTCGTTTGTCACCTATGACATAAAAAAAAGATAGAAAGGGTTCGGAGAGAAATTGGTTGGGGTGTAATCTAAATTGTAACATTATGTGTAAAGCCATGGTAGTCCTTTGTCCTTTGCACCTGAATCTCAGAGTATTCGGTGCAGGAAAACATGGTTTTTTCTTAGCCTGCCTGGCTAGCCAACATGCATTTGAAAATCTGTAGCTAAGTTCCGGCAACTGCATTTGAAAACCATTCACCCTATAGATTTAGAATGCTTAGTATCTGAGAAACTGGTAGAATATAAAGAAAATTGCTTAATGATCAACTTTATAAATAACTAGTCGTTGCCCGCGGCTTTGTCCGCGTTAATATATAATTAACCTATCTCTTAGAGTACATTTTTTTCTAGATAAAACGTACGCTATACCCTCTTCCGTATTCATGAAAATGGGAGTACAAAATGTGACGATGTAGTTAAAATGTTGACTGCCACGTTGGTCATATATGACCGGCCTAAAGTGGTGGCCTAAAAGATTGGCGTCCTAAAAGAAACATGTGAGTATGGCGTGGCAATCAAAGTATTAATGAGTGAAAGCTTAACAAACAAAAACTTTCGCATTCATAATAATAGTTAGAATTATAATTAATTGATTAAATTAATCAATAAAACGGTTGTAAACCTGAGAACTAAGTGAAAATATCTCATGTCATCGCGTTGCCAATTATACACCTTTAAGACGTTAACACGAGTAATGCTGCGTTCCAAAATATCTCAAAATTCCAACATTCAAGATAACTTTATATTATTACTGCGTAATAAATGAGAAGTGTATGTAAATAATTGGATATTTAGACCACCAGTCACTAAGTTAGAATAGCTCTCTAACATGTCATCTCATTTACACTTAAGCGCACACTTTAAACACGCGCTGGCAAATCTGCACCGTAAGTTAGTGGTCCGTGTGGACTGCACAAACACTAACAGAGAGTTGTTCGCGGTGATTATTATTTACATACTGACTTAGATATATTGTACACTTACCATATAGAATAATCCTATTTATGTTATGAATGAGAAAATTTGTTAGAACGGATTGATGTTATCAAGTTATTGAAATGTTTTTTTTTCTCGAACTGACTACGCTATTGAGCTGGCAAGGTCTTAACAGCTTCACCGGACTACTAAGGCGAGCGCTTAAGGCACTCAGCTGATTTTATTTGACAACCAGCTCAAGGGTGCACGGCACACCTCGGGTTGGACTGTTGCCTGACTCATGCAATTCGCGATCTATCTGAGCTAAGCTAAATTATTAGAGTTATTGATACATATATGTGTATCAAGCTTACATACCTCAACAACTCCTATCAGTTTTTCATGTCGGATAATATTATCTAAGCTACACACATTAAAAAAGTCTAAGCAACATGATATTACAAATTTTACCATTTATATTAATTAATTTCTAAGTATTTACTCAAACAAAGTACGTAGGTAAGTAAACTTTTTTGTTATTGACGACATACAGGCTGGTTGTAAAAAAAAATTTGATTGTTTTGTTTTTTCATAAAATTCAAATGACTGCGAATTTGTTTGAATTTAAGTGCGTTTTAATTGTTACGTTTAGTCTTGATTTTATAATTTTACCAACCATTTAAACAAAGTTAGCGACAAAATTGAATTTTTAGATATTCTTTACGTCATGAAGCGACGTCATTTGATAGCAGATGAAATGCAAAGAGCTGTAGGGATGTTGCAAGCGGGAAGTAATCAATCTCAGGTATCTCGACATTTTGGCATTCATAGAAGTGTTATTTGTCGTCTTTGGCAGCGCTACAATAATACAGGAGAACCCGCTGAACAGCATCCAGGCCGTAAAAGGAGTACAACCACTCGGCAAGATCGGTACATACAACTGACTGCAAGACGCCAGCCGATGTTAACCGCTCGAGAGATAAGTTTGAGGCTACAAATTTCAAGTGGTGTTGATGTAAGTCCTCAAACTGTGCGAAATCGACTGCATGAGTACGGCCTACGAGCTCGACGCCCAATCAGGTGCCCACCGATACGTCACGGGAATCGCGCTCGTCGATATGAATGGTGTAGAGAACGCATAACATGGACCCAGGAACAATGGGATAAAATTATGTTTTCCGATGAGTCGCGATTCGGGTTTAAGCCTGATACAAGAAGGGTGCGAGTGTATCGTCGGCCCGGAAATACTGAAAGGCTCAGGTGCGTTCAGGAAGTTCATCCATACAGCGGCTCAACAGTTATGTTATGGGCGGGTATTATGAAGAACAGGCGAACTGAGCTCGTTTTTGTAAATGGAAACATGAATGCTGAAAATTACATTGAGGATATTCTCAGACCTTAGACTCAGACCTTGGCTTCGATTTGGTTAATGGGTAATGGTTCCCACCAGGTTAATGCATGACAATGCGCGTTCACATACAGCTCGGCAAACCATTGAATTGTTAAGCTGGATCTAACAAATGGCGAGTTTGAAAATAATCTCAAATCAATGAATCTCACTGAAAGTATCGATTATGTATTATTTAGTTAATAATTGTTTGATAACATTTTCTCTTGTTTAATTAACAAATAATATATGAATCTTTATATGTGCCACAAAATATATTGTCTAATCTCATAGGAATCTTATATATAAAAGAACTTATCTCTCTTAACTAGTTATAATAGTTATATTTGTAAAAATGTTATTGTCTTTGAAAGACTTTTAATATAACAAGTTGTTTCTTTTTTATGTTTCTTTTCATGTATATACAAGTAAATATTGTAACATGTTGAACTTGTGTTTTATTGCCTAAATATAATCTGAAACTAACTATGAAGTGGTATAAAATGTTTACAGTATTGCAAATCGGTTGAACGGGCGGAGTGTTTCACAGTGAAAGCACAAACTTTACCCATTACTATGGTAAAGCAGAAGTGTTCCGCACAAAGCATATACATAGATAACAGAGATGTTATTCTTGTAAAGGGTCCAAAGTGCAGAGGCACTCAAGGTGTTCCAAGTCATTCCTCAAAAGTAGCAATTAATACCAATCTTAGTTAACACTGCAATCCTTTTTAAGGTTGATTATAAAAATATGCCTGTAAGCAGCAGTGACCACTTGTCATCGGGTGAACTGCATGCCTGTTTAGTACTTTGTAACATAAGGAGAATGCAATACAAGGGATGAAGATAAATACAAGAAGTTTAATATGGATTTTCACCAAAATTTTCAGTCTTATTTTTAAGCTCATACAATGTTTTCTGTACATCTAAGGATGTAATAAAAACTCAGGAGCGGAGTAGTAATGAAGAGTGTTGCAAAATCGGGGTACTTTTTCCTTTTCAGAGCTTCAGCTGCGTTTTAGCGCAAAATAACCATTCCACGCGTACGAAGTCACGGGCAGAAGCTATTAACTAATTATATTATCTGTACTAATATCATAAAGAGGTAAAGTTTGTGAGGTTGTAGGGAATAATATCTGGGTAGTCGGAGAAAAAATGGTAAAACGTTTCTTACGAACGCTGCCTTAACTTTGATTGAGTTCTAGAAAAAAGTTGTAGCTTGATAATTAACCGCCCAACGAAGTAGGCACGGGTACGGCTATATACAATAAAGAGACCGTAAGTATAAGCAACACTGCTGTGTATGTATGCTGTCTCATTCTTTCGCACATTAAATCCTGTAAATGAATATGTCTGTCTCTTTTTAATGTCGCTTTTTTGTTTTATCGAGTTTCATATCACAACGGGGCTAAAGAAGTTCTCATTTCAAAAACCTAGTATTTTATAATGATATTTCATAATGACATGATGTATACGGTTCTTTAAACCGCGTGCAGATTTTATGTAGGTTATTATTATTTGTGTGCAGAGTGAGTCGACCTGTCGCCAGGCTATGAGTTAGTGACCAAGCCGATGTCTAAATTATTGCTTCCCTATGCATATGTGCTAGGAGAAAACGTACTCGTTAGCAACCAATTGATTGATGTTTTCAAGTCAAATATATTCAAGAATCTATGCCGTGTTCCATAGCGTGGGTTGACGGCTGCTGTTTTTGTCATGCATACGTTTATACTATTTCTTTATGGGAATTATAAACGTCGGTCCTTTTTGGTTCTGTAGTGATGCGTTTTTGTTTATATGTGATACTAGTTCCATACCCTTCGTCTGCGTTTTTTATTATCTTAATGATATACTAGTGCCAGAGGTCGACATTCGACCATAGTTCATTGACTTTTTAAAGTTTGAATTTTATTAGGGTTCTTTTGTCAAAGGGTATTATGTTATAATATCATTGTTGAATGTAGAATGGAAAAGGGTAATTGGAACGTAAGAGTAAAATAATACATACAGTCGAGCATAGCAACCTCCTTCACAACCTTTTTTGAAGTCCTTTATTGACAGATGTCAAAATGTCTTTTTTATTTACATGTGTGTATATGTTGTGTAAAATTGAAGCAGTAGTGTGAGTAATGCATATTTTAATTAATTTAATTTACTTCTAATGCATTTTATATAAAATAAATAGCTTTCTGCACTTCTCCTCCATATAAACTTTAACGATGCCAAGTTTCACGTTCATCCGTTCGCGCATTTCTCTCAAAAAGGGAGATAAAGTTTGGGCTTCACGTATTAATATATATGATATTAAATATAGAAAAAAAACCATAAAATAAATGAAATCAAAATTATTTTGCTTACAAAAGACGTAGTATTTTAGATTTTTTAATGTGTTATGAACTTCATATTTCTTACTTTATTCTTTTAGTTACAACATCTTTAGGCGTGTTGAACGGTATTTTAAGCAGGAGATAAATTTATAGTTTCACGTCATGACATGCTACGTAAGCATGACCGGCCGTGTCACGCTCACGCGGCTTTCGTCATACTAGCGACGCGAAGTATAGAGACATGTGTATATGTATTAATATATTGTAGCTCATCATACGTTTGATTGTTTAATAGACTTTATAAAAATGTAAATAATTATTGCTACGAGTGCCAGTAGATATGGAAATAAAACTAATGTTAATAATTTTAATAAATAAATTCTGAAATTTGATAATTAATAGGAAAATTCAAAAGGGAACACATATATTTCATTGTTTTGTTTTATCACTTCTATCGGCAGTCCTTATGACTGCATTTTTTTTTAATTGAAATCTATCCTATAGCTTTTACGTGATTCGCACATAACACATCAAACCCTTTATTGACGTACTACTTGACTTTTCTAGTGATTTCGATAATTTATATGAAACCTCGTGGTGTTTTACCTTAAAAAGTATTTTTTTATAGTTTCTTCGCAAAATTACCAAAATTCAAGTAAAACTCAATACATTTTATTAAACATTTATTTATTTAATACTTGCTCGTGTCTGTGACTTTGTTTACGTGAAAGTATTTTTTGAAGGATTAATTGTAGGCTATCTTTATTTTTTTTTAAATTTATTATTCTTATTATAATAGTCTACAGTCTTTTATCCATTTAAATTACCTCTGTTAAATCGTATTATCCCTGTTTACACACTATGGAAAATTAGATTAGTACACTATCTGTCAGTAAGGGTCTGATCAAAATTGATTCAGTCATGTTCAAGATTAGCTTGTTCAAACAAAAAATACTTCAAGTTTAATTATACATACTGATTCAGTTGCTAAACATTAAACAATCACTTCAGTTTTTTCAATTCAGTTGCTAATTTTTTTTTTTGGAATCGTATTCCCAATTTTTTCATAAATTTTATACAAAATATTTGTGTCTAAAATTTCAATAAAAAATGTTTAACACAAATATATCTAGCAATTATACTTTTTATATGAATGTTCTGTAATATTTCTTGAAATAAATAATAAAAATATATTCCAAGTAATATTCATATGAATATATTATTAAAATGAGTTGAAGCCAAATCGGACCAACATGGATCCCCAGGTGTTATCTATATGCAGATCGGATGCTAAAAGCATAGCATCTTAGAGGAAGCGGAGTCGACCCCATTCGTTATCATAGGACATGCATATGCAAATCAATATAGCAGTCCAGTCTGGTTTTACACTAAATATAAGATTAAGCATCGCGTAGATGTGACACCTTATATAAAATAGTATTTGGCCGCTATTCTGCCCATGTCGTTATGAAAGGGTGCATGTATCTAAAAGCCTCAGAAGGGCGAAATATATATTGCTTACAACTCTAGAGAAGCCCGACTAATTCTTTTGTAGGTTAAGTATAATTCGAGAACTTCTATTCAAAACTGAAAAGTTCAACAATAAAAAAAAACTCAATATCTCAAAATACGATACATATCTCTCTTTGCGTGGATGGCAGTATTACTACTTAGGACTTTAGACGAGTATATTGTTAAAATATGAACTGTATCACAATTAACCTCAAATTCTGAATATGCACAGTGACTGTTTAAAGAGTCACATTTAACATATAAAATAATAATATCAAAACAAATACTAATAAACAACAAAGAGAACCAAAGTTAAAGTTTGTTCTAAGATTGTCAAAACTACGGGTACAAATTTAAATAAACCAAGTTTGAATGACCGGTGACAAAACTTGCGAGCGGCGTCCCGGAGTTTATAACCTTCGATAATAAAAGGGACAATAAACCCTTTTGTTTGTTTAAACTTCGAAAAATTATCGCTAAGTGACAATAATGTACTAGTGTTATATTGTAAATTGTAACCCAACAGTTTCTATGTATACGTTGCAAAACGATACAATTACTTCTTTATATATTAATGTTATCAGTGATTCAAGGCATTATATGTAAAATACTACGTACAGAGAACTTACGTATCTACAATTTAGTCTCACAAAATGGAGTGGCCTGCTTTTACGCCATAAATAACAAAGTTTTGATTAGAGAAGACCCTTTATAACTTGCATGTATATTCATATGGAAATTAATTAGGCCCAGAACGGGAGATTGAACGCATTAACTGCGTGTAACGACTGGTCCTAGGCCACTGAGTATGGTAATTGATCAATTTAATTATTGACTACGTATATTATAGTCTTGCTTAAGAATTGTATTAAAAATTTCATCGTTAATATTTTCTGTACTTTATTAGCAACAGCTCGCGACTTCGTCGGTGTTAAATTTATTTAACTTAGTAAAAACAAAATCTATTCTATTACCCTTTTAATTAATTATATGTCTTTCTGGGTGTAAATTTATTTTAAACCATCTTCTTAATAAGCCAGGCTCTTGAAATTTCGAATATAAGTTAGTATTGGATGATACAGCATACAAACATACACAAAAATAATAATGTACAACTATAAAAGGTGTAAAAAAACGTCTCTAAAATCATTGAATATCATACGTATTTTTAACATGTTATAAATTATTCCGAAAATGTTAAATGTTAAATGAAATAGTACAAATAATTTAAAAAAAAAAAAAACAAAAATTGTGGAGTAAAATGAAAAATGTCAAAAATCTGTATGATATTAAAGAGATTAGAAAAATTATTTTATATTTTTTAGTTCGTTTTAAAACGCGGACATTATTATTATTTTCCATTTATTATTATTATTAATTTGTACAGAACTTATAAAGAAGTTTAATATTATATTTTTTTTGCATGATATCAAAATCAAAATATCCTTTATTCAATTTAGGCCCTGAGAAGGCGCTTATGAACGTCAAAGCTACTACCGGTTCGGAAAACAGCCCAGTCATCGAGAAGAACCGGCAAGAAACTCGATCTGGTTTATTTTTTCATGTCATATATTTGTATAGTAACATAAATATTCACATTCGTTATTAGTGGATGCACAGAGAGGGGCGTCATTTCCAGACGTCACAATCATTCACGTATTGATCCACCCTATAATAGCCTTTAGATATTAAAACCCGCTTGACATGGTTCTTGAACTCACTATCAGGCAAATCGGTAATGTGTTTTGGGACTTTATTATAAAACTTAACACTATTACCTAAAAAACTGTTTTTGGATTTAGTGAGCCTGAAGCATGGAATGACCAATTTGTTGCTGTTTCTAGTATTTAAATTATGCTGGTCTTTTACTAGATCCAACATATCTGAATTTTTGCGGACATACATTAAATTATCTAGAATATATTGCGAGGGCAGAGTTAAGATACCGAATTCCTGAAACTTAGTCTTTAATGATTCGCGAGGCCTCATATTATAAATTGTTGATATGTTTCAGCTACCTGTGTAATCCTTTCAAATTCGCTTTTACTAAACTATTTTATTAGTTAGTACTACTTATGATTTCTTATTAATCTTACGTAGTGGATAAAGAAATTCCATATGAGGCACAACTGTTGCGTATGGTATTAACCAAAATGAAATCAAATCAAAATATACTTTATTTAATATAGGCCCTGAGAAGGTGCTTATGAACGTCAAAGCTACCATACCGTATCATACTTTGCAGCTACGCGACATAGTACCTCGCTGTCATAAGCATGTACAGTTCGGGTCTTGATAATCCTGATTTGTTGTTAGGCGGCTGACATACCTTCAGAGGATCATACGCCACGCCGCGTGACACAGTCCCCTTGAACTACTTCGTTCTCGATTTGTACTTCGGTGAAGGCCCGTTAGGCCAATAGCGTAGTGAGTTCGGAAAAAAATCGGTAAGCGTATTTTCTAACCTATCTTTTGTAGGGTTGTATCGTAATATTATGTAACTTAAAAAATCCTCTATAAAGAGGCTATAAAAGTTTTTTTTTATCAAATGTGATTGATAGTTCCAGAGTTTACTTTATTACTACTAACCAAATTTTAAATACGGAGAGATTGTCGTTTCCTACACTATGGACGTGTTACACTAATCACGTATAGAGTCGATGCAGTCAGGAATGGCAATAAAGACTTCGTAGATCGTAGATACTGTCACTATTTATTTGGCCAGAGCTTCGCCTTACAATACTTGTCATATAAGAAGTGCGTAGATACCACCAACATCTTGCCTTTTAAAAGCCCAACTATATAAGTCAAAGCGATTACTATTTATAAATAATTCCGCAAAATAATTTAAGTAACACAAAAATAACAAAGTATGAACAAATTAATGTTATTTAAGCTATACAACAATTTTATATAATTATCCTTATTTATGTATCTCGAATGTGTTTACTAATCTGTTTCGACATGTAGATCAGCGACATCTAGCCTTTCATGGCCGAACTATGAAGTCAAAGAATATACTATTTATTATTCATAATGATCAAACTAATGATTCAATTCTATATAATGATATTCTTATTTACGTCTTATTAAAATCTATATAATAATAATTATTCTTATTTATGTATCTTTATTATGGTGGCGCTAGTTTCAATGTGTCTCTTAATATGGTGGCGCTAGTATCAATGTGTATCTCTAATATGATGGCGCTAGTGTCAATGTATATTTATAATATGGTGGCGCTAATATCAATGTTCCGGTCGTGTTGTAGTCTCGTCTCTTGAATGTGATGCAGCAGCACCGGAGGTGGGTGCTAACAGACGTGAATAATATTTTATCCCTCTTACCTTCATCGTTTTAGAAAGAGACGGATAAACTCATAAGTCGGTAAAAGTAACGGATCAAATCAATGCCTCCTGGGATAACGCAATTAAAATAATATTACCAACACACGCATTTAAAATCAATTAAGAACATCCTGTAATAAATTGCAATCGATGTTTTAATTAACTCTAAAATACGCTCAGCGAAACTTACGTGTCTTATCTGGCATTTGTTTTATATCTGTGTTTTAGTGCAAATGCATGCAAACGGATATGTCGAAGAGGGAATTGGGTTTATATCCTGATTTTTATGTTCGACATTCGAATTTTGTTTTATTTGTTGAAATGAACGCTCCATGTGCTAATAAATGCAATTTTTCTTCTAATTACATATTATGCCGTCAAACTAGAAATTCAACACAAATCTACGTAACGGTAACGACGGTGTAAGTGAAACTGAAGTGAATATACTAGAGTTATTGAATATAAAATTGCCGTTTTAAGGCACTGGCCATTTTGAATTAAAAAGCTGTGTAGTGTCACATTTTAAAGCGAGACCTTTTTTACAATTCTGAGTCTTCATTGTAAAATCGATTGATTCGGCCAATAATATTATATATGGCACGATATCGCACACATACGTAAAGTAATATTGTAACGTCAGACTGTCTTCGATAAAATGTGCAAGTGAGATGGCATATTCTCAATAGTGGTGAAAAAGAAATAGTTATATATTGCTTAGACCCGGGTGGATTGACGGGGCAGCGGTCAAAAACAAGCTAGCTAGCAAGTTTCAATAAGGCGCTGTCGAAGCGCTTATAACGTAACTGCAGCTTTTTAGATATAATATTATTGGATTCGGCGTAGAACTAATACAGCAGAACTACTCATAATACCCATACTATGACCTATACGATGTTTACTACACAGAAAACTCGCAGTAAAATAGACTACCTAGATTCATCAGTTGCTCTTCATCATTCTTGCTCCATGACAAAGCAAGACCTGCGTACCGGCTTGAGACAGTTTTTTTTTTCTTTTTTTCTATATCGTAAGAGGCAAACGAACAGGCGGGTCACCTTATGTTAAGTGATGACCACCGTCCATAGAAACTTGCAACATCAGGAGAGTTACAAGTACGTTGCCAGCCTGTGTTTGGGAGGAGGGGATAGAGGTGACGGGGAGGGAGGAAAGGGAAGTGGGCCTCCGGCGCTCTCACTGACCGAACGAAACGCAACAATGCAAGCACTGTTACTTCACGTCGGTCTTCTATGAGATGATGGTACTACCCCGGGCTAGTCAACCCATTCATGCTGAAACCAGTTATAGCTTCAGCGTGACTCTACCACCTACAAAAGTTACCTAAGTTTTAAACACTACATGAACAGTAGTTAGAAACAATACGTAATTTTTCAGACCCGCCGGATATCGCTGTAACAAACTACCATTGTTTTCGTGATTCGGACATTATAGGCATATATAGTAGGGAGAGCCAAAAAATCGACTATTTTTTAACTTTATACTCTGACAAATAGGTTGGTAGACTTCCACCTCTGTTTTTCATTTTTTCCTTATGATGATGGTATAAGAAAAAGAAATCTGCCTGACAATAATCAATCTTCAATAACTTTTAAACGGTGAGGTTTACCAAAAAATTGTAAGAGACCTTTTTTGTAGAAAATTCATTTTCCTACAAATATATGAGACGAGATATTTTTTTCAAATAGTGAATACAGAGATATGATTTTTTCTTTCTAATAATAAGGAAATAATAAAAACGGAGAGGAGGAAGACTCCCATTAAAATGAAGAGCTCATATTTGGAGAGAATTTTCTCGATCAACCTATTTTTCGGAGTATAAAGTTTAAAAAAAAGTCGATTTTTTTGACCCAATGTAATATATCTCTATATTAAATATGTAAAAAAGTTTCTACCCCAGACTGTGACCGAATACGTCATTGGAGAAACATTAATTTTTATTAAGACAATGACAAATGAATTAACAAATCAATTACTAGGAATACCACCTCTTTAATTATGTATATTGCAAAACGATAGCATAAATTGTTAAATATCGGGTTAAAAATACTAAATTCAGAATATACACTAGTAAGAGCGCTGTCAAGTAGTTTGGCGAGAGCTGTACTTTGTCGACGATTTGATCGCTGTTTCAATAGATTCGATATAAATTATAATCGATGTGAGACATCATGCAATTATATGTAGTGCGTTCCGGGTCCGATAGGCAGCGCAACGGAGCGCCGGTTATCGACGTGAGAGATTTATCGAAGGCAGCGTTGGCATGTGTTAATTAGTACTGACCTAATATCAAAACTCGATAAACTCCATCGAAACTAAATAGTTATCAAACTATTTATAGTGTATCTAGATACCAGAATCTTAGTACAAATACTTCAATCATAGGATTGGTTAACGAATTTTAAAAGTGTGACTAAGTGGTCAACACGTGGACTTTGGTTAGTTAGTTAATCCATAAGTTTTTCCCTTACCAAAACTGCTCAACGCGGCTAAAGAAGTTCATACTTCAATAAAGAAATATTAATAGTAAATAATGCTATGATAAACATCTACGTTTAGGACTATAAAATAGCAGTAGAATACTTCTAGATATTCTATTGTGCGCGGTCATATAAATATAGTACTCGACTTATAGTTTACCAAATTATGTATGCTGTTATAAAATTTTGTGAATTAGGATATCGATACTTAATTTATTTAGATAATATTAAAAATTCCAAGAAAATAAATTTAGAAACGATAAATAGTATGTTTGTAGTTAGATCAGATATACCTCACTACGGGCTTCTTCTTTACAGGTTATACTTCCACTGAATGTCGGACGCGATGATTTCTACCTTATTTGATTTTATAGATAGAGCAATGCTTTTTGTATCATATATTTAAAAGCGACTTATCGGAAATTACTCTTCTACTTTAGATACAATTTCATACTAAGGTACTGTTTTACTCTCCAAGGCTGTAGAAAGTCTGAGAAAAAAATATTTTAGAAAAACGCCATTAGTGACTCAGTCGCTCTGGTACTTGAGTTAGACTATAAAACTGCAAATAGTTTCATATTGTCACATTCCCGTTTTTATTATACAAAAGATATACAGACACTATCTTCACTAGTTTTACCATAATTATGTTTACCTTTTATAGACATTTTTTATTGAATTCTGATAAATTATGCCATTCATCGTTGGGCTATTTTAATCCTTACTAGTATTATAAATTTGAATGTGAATTTGTTTGTTTGTTACGCTTTTACACCTTAAATAATTAACTGATCATCATGGCATTTTTTTACTGTTCCTAAAGAATAGGGCAAATTAATTAATTAATAATAAGTGGTAGAAACCTCGCTGAAACGATTACTGGTTTCAGCATGAATGGGTCGGCTCGCCCGGGGTATTATCACTCTCTTATAGAAAACTAACGTGAAGTAATAGTGCTTGCATCGTTGCGTTTCGTTCGGTCAGTGAGAGCGCCGGAGGCCCACCTTCCGTCCCCTCCCCTCTCCTCTCCCTCTCCTCCTCATCCTCGTCCTCCAAACACAGTCTGGTGTCTGGCTCCCCTGGTATTGTTAGTGTCCATGGGCGGCGGTGATCACTTTACATCTAGTAACTTGCCTGTTCGTTTGCTTTCTATGATGTACAAAAAAAACATGTTGATGATAAATGGAAATTTATTAGAAGTAAAATATAGACAACACTACCGTGGTACAATGTACAATCAATTAGTTAAAGAATTTTCAAAATCGGATCAGTAGGTAGTTCCAGAGATTACCTCATACAAACGAACTGAGAAACTTTGTCTCTCTAGATAGATAGAGATGATATAGATATTCTGCCAAAATATAATAAAATAGCACAGTATATTACAGTATAGCTTAGCAAAGGTAGTAGAGTTTCGGCCTTATTCTATAACCTTTATTTATCGATTTTGAGGTTAATTGTTTTGCTCTAAGTAATTGCTTGTTTGATTGACTATCTACTTCACCATTGTTTTGACTTAAATAGCTTATTCAGTAGTGAACGGTGAAGCAGTATCTTGAGATTAGGTCTTCAGTAAGACCCTTCAACTACAATTTAATATCCTATTATGAAAATAGTACTTATTTACGTTCAAGTAAATAAATCTTTTTCAACATCTAATGTAACAATGAAAATATTCATTATATTCATTATCCGGCAGCGAGTAGGAAAATTAACTGGTCTAACTTCTAACTATTATTATAAATTTAGTGGTTTGATCGGTGGAATGTCTATCCGATGTTCGTAGGTTCGAATCCCGGCGTGTACCAAGGATTTTTTCGGAGTTCACGTACATTTACTATAACGCGTATGAAAGCACTATAAAATCCCAGATATGTGCGTTTCGATCTAGACCGGATATATTTCTGTTTTCTAAGCATACAAAGCGCGTGGTACTTGTCGAGCTTAACATTTCGTGGTTAGCTAATATTCCTAAAGACCATGAGATGAAGCTGGACAGGTATTACGACTTTGTAAACGAGTTGACTAGAAACATCTATACTAAAATTATAAAGAGGTAAAGTTTGTGAGTCCGGTGAAGCTGTTAAGACCTTGCTTGGTCAATAGCGTAGTCAGTTCGAAAAAAAAAGGTAAAGTTTGTGAGTTTATGACGTTGTAAGGGGTAATCTCAGGAACTACTCAACCGATTTTAAGTTTTTTGTAAAATTATTTTACAGATAGAAAGCCACGTTATTTGTGGGTGTTATAGGCTATACATCATCACGCTAAGACCACTAGGAGCAGAGCAACAATGAAAAATGTTTTAATATCGGGGTATTTTTTCTTCCGCTGCGTCTTAGCCTAAAATAACTATTCCACGCGTACGAAGTCACGGGCAGAAGCGATTAAATAATTATATTATCTATACTTAATATTATAAAGAGGTAAAGTTTGTGTGGTTGTAGGGTTGTAATATCTGGGGTGTCGGAGAAAAAATGGTCGAACGAAAACGTTTCTTACGAACGATGAGAGATTGAGTATGATTGAGTTCTAGAAAAAAGTTGTAGCTTGATAATACCTATTACCGCCCAACGAAGTGGGCACAGGTCGGCTAGTATTATTACTAGATTATATATATAATCTATATGCCATAGAAGTGGGAGCAGGAGGTATACCAGCACAATCTCTCTAAAGCCTACTGAAAGACCTCGGACTTTCAAGAACTGCAGCGAGTTCTATACTAGAACGAGCCTCTAAAGCCGCATTAGCAGGTTCATACCAGATTTAGATAGGCAGGGAGAGAAACACGAGTAGTTAAGGCGAGTTTTAATTGGAAAGAAGCCCCTTAAACTTACACCCGTGTCACAAGTCTCTGGAACTACTCGGAGTTTCTCTCGCTGCCACGCGATGGACCCGGCATCCGCACGGTGAATCAATAGTATGCGAAGTAGTACGTCTCTTAAATTGGTAATCTATCGGCCGGCGGTGAAGGAAAACATCGAAACCTGAACCTGAGTAATTTTTGTAGTACCACTGTATGTGGGAAAATAAAGGTCTGTGGATTTCTAACAGTTTTAAATCGCCCATACGTCGTGGGTTGACGTTGTGATTGATGTTGTGATTATGCTCGTACCTTCCTTCGGGAAGAGGCCTATGACCATGCAGTGGATCTTTTCTAGGCTGCTGATGATGATAACTTTGTCAAAGGTACAATAAAGGGCATACGTTACGCTTTATCCAGAAAAAAGTTCCTGAGAGATATATAATTTTAGAGTTACAACTTGTAACTTACAAGTATAATTAATGCAATGTAAATAAAATGTATGTCTGTCTGTCTGTTTGAACACGCATTATTGCTAAACTTTATCCAGAAAAAAGTTCCTGAGAGATATTATATAATTTTGGAGTTACAAATATAATGTAATGCAAATAAAATGTATGTCTGTCTGTCTGCTTGAACACGCATTATTGCTAAAGTACTGCGTTCACTATAAAACTCGAGTTACATTCAGTCTTGATTTCATTAAAACCGGTTAACTCTATCGAAAGCTATTTATAATGACGACCCGCCTTAAATACGAGAGATAAGTCACTGTTCTTTACATTAGAATCCATGTGGACGTAGTCGCGGGTACAGCTAGTTATAAATAAAATGTAAAAGCCACTACACGAAAGACTATGATTCCGCCAAAAACTCCAGTATAGTAATTATCGCTATAGTGTTTACTTACTCCATAAATAACAAAGCGAGATGATAGTAATGAATTATCATTACCGGCGTGTCAGTAAATGGCTCTTTTTGACAATAACAAAGCTGTGAGGAGTCGTCGGGACTTGCACAGTATCGAGATAACGGAGCCGTTTAACTAATCTCCTAATCTATCCACAGTAAGGGAGTCTAGGTAATATGATATCCTATTGTGTTGTCTCCTTCGCTTGGAGTAATTAACTGCTGAAGTATTCACGTTTCCTGCCGATAAATAAACTCTTTGCCATTGTAATATTATTTTTCATATATTTAAGAATGCGTGTTGGTTTATCTGAGATCGATAATCAACAGTAGCGTCTGACTTAGTGTTATTTTTTTTATAATATGCTTTTTTCTAATGTTCAAGAGGTACGCGCTTGGCCTCAATCTCACCTGATGGTAAGTGACGATGAGGCCGACGATGTATCGCGATTACCCACTAGATGCCTAGTCACTCTACTATTGAAGACTCCCAGGTTATAAGACGACGGGAATACAGACGCCGGGAGTGAATTCCACTCCTTAGCCGTACGTATAATGAATGTGGAAGCAAATCGCTTCGTACGAATTACGGGAATGAATCAATAGTATGCGAAGTAGTACGTCTCTTAAATTGGTAATCTATCGGCCGGCGGTGAAGGAAAACATCGAAACCTGAACCTGAGTAATTTTTGTAGTACCACTGTATGTGGGAAAATAAAGGTCTGTGGATTTCTAACAGTTTTAAATCGCCCATACGTCGTGGGTTGACGTTGTGATTGATGTTGTGATTATGCTCGTACCTTCCTTCGGGAAGAGGCCTATGACCATGCAGTGGATCTTTTCTAGGCTGCTGATGATGATGACTTTGTCAAAGGTACAATAAAGGGCATACGTTACGCTTTATCCAGAAAAAAGTTCCTGAGAGATATTATATAATTTTGGAGTTACAAATATAATGTAATGCAAATAAAATGTATGTCTGTCTGTCTGCTTGAACACGCATTATTGCTAAAGTACTGCGTTCACTATAAAACTCGAGTTACATTCAGTCTTGATTTCATTAAAACCGGTTAACTCTATCGAAAGCTATTTATAATGACGACCCGCCTTAAATACGAGAGATAAGTCACTGTTCTTTACATTAGAATCCATGTGGACGTAGTCGCGGGTACAGCTAGTTATAAATAAAATGTAAAAGCCACTACACGAAAGACTATGATTCCGCCAAAAACTCCAGTATAGTAATTATCGCTGTAGTGTTTACTTACTCCATAAATAACAAAGCGAGATGATAGTAATGAATTATCATTACCGGCGTGTCAGTAAATGGCTCTTTTTGACAATAACAAAGCTGTGAGGAGTCGTCGGGACTTGCACAGTATCGAGATAACGGAGCCGTTTAACTAATCTCCTAATCTATCCACAGTAAGGGAGTCTAGGTAATATGATATCCTATTGTGTTGTCTCCTTCGCTTGGAGTAATTAACTGCTGAAGTATTCACGTTTCCTGCCGATAAATAAACTCTTCGCCATTGTAATATTATTTTTCATATATTTAAGAATGCGTGTTGGTTTATCTGAGATCGATAATCAACAGTAGCGTCTGACTTAGTGTTATTTTTTTATAATATGCTTTTTTCTAATGTTCAAGAGGTACGCGCTTGGCCTCAATCTCACCTGATGGTAAGTGACGATGAGGCCGACGATGTATCTCGCTTACCCACTAGATGCCTAGTCACTCTACTATTGAAGACTCCCAGGTTATAAGACGACGGGAATACAGACGCCGGGAGTGAATTCCACTCCTTAGCCGTACGTATAATGAATGTGGAAGCAAATCGCTTCGTACGAATTACGGGAATATCAACCACGTAAGGGCGGAAACCCTCACGCCGTCTCGTAAAACCCTCACGGCGTCTAGTACGAGTAGTCGATGCTTAACCTCAGTCACACCTGATGGAAAGTGAGGACGAGGACGAGTAACGCGTTCATCCAGTAAAAACTTATTCACACTTCTTTTAAGGACCGTTATATCATATACTCCAAGAGAAATAAATGCAAGCAGCGTGATCCACTCTTCTGCGGTTCGCATAATTATGTAAACTGTTATATGGAAAATATTTACACATAATGTTTATATGCTTTATTATGAGGTTTATATGCTTTATTTATTACGACGGGCACGTCGGACGTTATTCCGCTATGATAAAAAAAAACTTGAACTAAGACATATGCTGTCCCTAACTTTTTTGTAAACATTATCAAGCTCTACAACTTTCCTCTAGAACTCAATCATATATATCTCATCGTTAAGGCAGCATTCGTAAGAAATAATATGCTTTTTTCTAATGTTCAAGAGGTACGCGCTTGGCCTCAATCTCACCTGATGGTAAGTGACGATGAGGCCGACGATGTATCGCGATTACCCACTAGATGCCTAGTCACTCTACTATTGAAGACTCCCAGGTTATAAGACGACGGGAATACAGACGCCGGGAGTGAATTCCACTCCTTAGCCGTACGTATAATGAATGTGGAAGCAAATCGCTTCGTACGAATTACGGGAATATCAACCACGTAAGGGCGGAAACCCTCACGCCGTCTCGTAAAACCCTCACGGCGTCTAGTACGAGTAGTCGATGCTTAACCTCAGTCACACCTGATGGAAAGTGAGGACGAGGACGAGTAACGCGTTCATCCAGTAAAAACTTATTCACACTTCTTTTAAGGACCGTTATATCATATACTCCAAGAGAAATAAATGCAAGCAGCGTGATCCACTCTTCTGCGGTTCGCATAATTATGTAAACTGTTATATGGAAAATATTTACACATAATGTTTATATGCTTTATTATGAGGTTTATATGCTTTATTTATTACGACGGGCACGTCGGACGTTATTCCGCTATGATAAAAAAAAACTTGAACTAAGACATATGCTGTCCCTAACTTCTTACGAATGCTGCCTTAACGATGAGATATATATGATTGAGTTCTAGAGGAAAGTTGTAGAGCTTGATAATGTTTACAAAAAAGTTAGGGACAGCATATGTCTTAGTTCAAGTTTTTTTTTATCATAGCGGAATAAAATGATTCGCGAGGTCCCATATTATATATTGCCCGAACTGCCCGTTTTTGTAATAAAAATATCGTGTCTACCTTAGCAGCCGTACCCCATAGTAGAATGCCATAAGACATTAAGCTATGGAAGTAAGCGAAGTAGACTAACCTAGCAGTGGCAATATCTGTAAGCTGGCGAATCTTACGTATTGCGAATGCAGCGGAACTTAATCTGCTCCCCATTTTTTTAATGTGAGGGCCCCATTGTA
>MU159322.1:108752-143167 GCA_015888305.1 Antheraea pernyi | reverse complement strand
TTTAATGTTTCGCGAGGTCCCATATTATATATTGCCCGAACTGCCCGTTTTTGTAATAAAAATATCGTGTCTACCTCAGCAGCCGTACCCCATAGCAGAATGCCATAAGACATTAAGCTATGGAAGTAAGCGAAGTAAACTAACCTAGCAGTGGCAATATCTGTAAGCTGGCGAATCTTACGTATTGCGAATGCAGCGGAACTTAATCTGCTCGTCAGTTTTTTAATGTGAGGGCCCCATTGTAATTTAGAATCTAATGTAATTCCCAAGAATACAGTATTGTCAACTAATCCTACTAAATTCCCTTCGATCTTGATTCTACTATCAATCTGTCTAACATTGGGTAATGTAAATCTTATACATTTCGTTTTATCTGCATTTAGCAATAGGTTATTTAACGCAAACCAATGACAAATTTCACTTAAAGTATTATTCAGATGCCCGACCTCTGAATCTATCCTTTTCACTTTAAATATTAGAGAAGTATCGTCTGCAAAAAGCACCATGTCAGCAGAGTTATTAACCACTAGCGGTAGATCGTTTATGTATATTAAGAACAAAAACGGCCCTAAAATGGAGCCCTGCTCTGCCATCCGTATGTGATGTGTGATGTGTTATAGAATCAGTTACATAATAAAAAGGTAACAATTGAAGCCTACTATAGCTACCTGGTTGTGTAGTACGAAAATTTTGTCAGATTTTTTTATTGCCGATGGGCAACAATTAAGAAGTCTGCCGATCTGATGGTAAATAGTTATCTGCACCTATGGAAAACATATTTATTTAATATTTAAAAAACATATTTCAATCACAATGCTATAACTCTGTAGGATAACCGTACTCGGTAACCCATTCTACAACGCTAGTGTGCCTATAATGAAGGTTCTAGACCAGTTTACGTGCTAATTGACTGGGTGCCAACCACATAGGGTAACATAACCAATAATCACACAGGATGGTATAGATATCTAAGCACAGTACAATATAAGAACAATGTTAAAAAGAACTGAAATAAAACACCAATTGTGCTCTCGGTTGCTGTATGTAGATTGGTTAAATCGAAAATGCGAGAAAGTTAAATAGAATTGCGAATTTTAAATTAATTTACAGGAGAGTCGGGAGAGTCGAGAGTCATTTTTTCACACTTAGTGCAAACGCGACTATTATGACCGGTGTCATTATATTATAGGGCCGAACGAATCATATATAGAAACAAAAAAAAAATAGTTCTGCAAAACAATTCGTTTTTATCATTAATAGCTTGCCGCCCCTGTTTCACACGGGTCTACTAAATAAGAAAAAATAAGGTAAAACCTGACTAAATCTTCTCCCTACAGTAGGTTGATCTATCAAATCTGTTAATATTTTTGAAACCTCTTTATAATATTAGTATAGATTGCATAATTATTAATTAAACGTGTACTAATAATTAAATATAGCTATCACTTCTAAAATACTCCAGTAGGCGAGTCGGTCAATAAATCAATTAACTCGTATTCTCATTAAGCGTGCTGTTATCGGGAATCGAACCCTGGACCGGTCCGTGTCGTGCGCCCACTCCGGTGAAAGTGTTTATTTGCACACATTCGAAATGTTCGCATTTGTTGTTATCATTTTAGAATAACTCGTTTCATTTCACTGTTATAGTTCTGAATATTTGGAATAACAGTTATTTGAGAATTTATTTAAATAAGTTGTTATAGAATCAGTTACATAATAAAAAGGTAACAATTGAAGCATACTATAGTTACCCGGTTGTAGAACAGGAAAATTTTGTCAGTTTTTTTAATGGCCAAGGGGCAACAATTAAGCAGTCTGCCGATCTGATGGTAAATACTTATCTCCACCTATGGAAAACATATTTAAAAACATATTTATTTAATATTTAAAAAGCATATATCAATCAAAATGCTATAACCATGTAGGATAACCGTACTCAGTAACCCATTCCACAACGCTAGTGTGTCTATAATGAAGGTTCTAGAGCAGTTTACGTGCTAATTCACTGGTTACCACATAGGGTAACATAACCAATAATCACACAGGATGGTATAGATATCTAAGTACAGTTTTTTTTATATTATAGGAGGCAAACAAACAGACGGGTCACATGATGGTAAGTGATCATCGCCGTCCATAGATACTAGCAACACCAAGAGAGTTGCAAGTGCGTTGCCAGCCTGCGTATTTGGGAGGGGGTAGGGTAGGGAAAATCTGTAAGCTGGCGAATCTTACGTATTGCGAATGCAGCGGAACTTAATCTGCTCGTCAGTTTTTTAATGTGAGGGCCCCATTGTAATTTAGAATCTAATGTAATTCCCAAGAATACAGTATTGTCAACTAATCCTACTAAATTCCCTTCGATCTTGATTCTACTATCAATCTGTCTAACATTGGGTAATGTAAATCTTATACATTTCGTTTTATCTGCATTTAGCAATAGGTTATTTAACGCAAACCAATGACAAATTTCACTTAAAGTATTATTCAGATGCCCGACCTCTGAATCTATCCTTTTCACTTTAAATATTAGAGAAGTATCGTCTGCAAAAAGCACCATGTCAGCAGAGTTATTAACCACTAGCGGTAGATCGTTTATGTATATTAAGAACAAAAACGGCCCTAAAATGGAGCCCTGCTCTGCCATCCGTATGTGATGTGTGATGTGTTATAGAATCAGTTACATAATAAAAAGGTAACAATTGAAGCCTACTATAGCTACCTGGTTGTGTAGTACGAAAATTTTGTCAGATTTTTTTATTGCCGATGGGCAACAATTAAGAAGTCTGCCGATCTGATGGTAAATAGTTATCTGCACCTATGGAAAACATATTTATTTAATATTTAAAAAACATATTTCAATCACAATGCTATAACTCTGTAGGATAACCGTACTCGGTAACCCATTCTACAACGCTAGTGTGCCTATAATGAAGGTTCTAGACCAGTTTACGTGCTAATTGACTGGGTGCCAACCACATAGGGTAACATAACCAATAATCACACAGGATGGTATAGATATCTAAGCACAGTACAATATAAGAACAATGTTAAAAAGAACTGAAATAAAACACCAATTGTGCTCTCGGTTGCTGTATGTAGATTGGTTAAATCGAAAATGCGAGAAAGTTAAATAGAATTGCGAATTTTAAATTAATTTACAGGAGAGTCGGGAGAGTCGAGAGTCATTTTTTCACACTTAGTGCAAACGCGACTATTATGACCGGTGTCATTATATTATAGGGCCGAACGAATCATATATAGAAACAAAAAAAAAATAGTTCTGCAAAACAATTCGTTTTTATCATTAATAGCTTGCCGCCCCTGTTTCACACGGGTCTACTAAATAAGAAAAAATAAGGTAAAACCTGACTAAATCTTCTCCCTACAGTAGGTTGATCTATCAAATCTGTTAATATTTTTGAAGATGTTTTTTTTTAAATCTTTATTTAATTTAGGGACTTAGGTCCACATAGAACATGTCAGTCCCATCGTACCCTAATCTTAAAATATTCACCAAAGCGTCTTCAACACAAACTTCCATGGTTTTTGTCTTACTCGCTTTTTATATAGAGACTTTTTACACCATGCTTTTGTTTGTGTGTAAATGTTTGTACGATTTTTTGAACAGAACAGAACATTCTCATGAAATATGATATACGTATTGCTTTAATAATCTATACATATAATAAAAATAAAGTGTCCGTATGTAATATCAAAATAATTTTTTTTGACTGATTAGGTATGAAAGTATACACGCTTCTGATAACAAATATTCTCATTAAGCGTGCTGTTATCGGGAATCGAACCCTGGACCGGTCCGTGTCGTGCGCCCACTCCGGTGAAAGTGTTTATTTGCACACATTCGAAATGTTCGCATTTGTTGTTATCATTTTAGAATAACTCGTTTCATTTCACTGTTATAGTTCTGAATATTTGGAATAACAGTTATTTGAGAATTTATTTAAATAAGTTGTTATAGAATCAGTTACATAATAAAAAGGTAACAATTGAAGCATACTATAGTTACCCGGTTGTAGAACAGGAAAATTTTGTCAGTTTTTTTAATGGCCAAGGGGCAACAATTAAGCAGTCTGCCGATCTGATGGTAAATACTTATCTCCACCTATGGAAAACATATTTAAAAACATATTTATTTAATATTTAAAAAGCATATATCAATCAAAATGCTATAACCATGTAGGATAACCGTACTCAGTAACCCATTCCACAACGCTAGTGTGTCTATAATGAAGGTTCTAGAGCAGTTTACGTGCTAATTCACTGGTTACCACATAGGGTAACATAACCAATAATCACACAGGATGGTATAGATATCTAAGTACAGTTTTTTTTATATTATAGGAGGCAAACAAACAGACGGGTCACATGATGGTAAGTGATCATCGCCGTCCATAGATACTAGCAACACCAAGAGAGTTGCAAGTGCGTTGCCAGCCTGCGTATTTGGGAGGGGGTAGGGAAGGGAAAGGAGGAAGGGGAAGGGAAAGGGGGAAGGGAGGTGGGCTTCCGGCGCTCTCACTGACCAAACGAAACGTGACAATGCAAGCACTGTTACTTCACGTCGGTTTTCTGTGACAGGGTGGTACTAATCCGAGCGAGTCGACCCATTCATGCTGAACCCAGTAGTTCAGCCTGGCTCTACCACCTTACAATATAAGATCAATTTTCAAAATTGTGAGAACTGAAGTAAAACGCCAATCGTGCTCTCGGTTGCTGTACGTAGATTGGTTAAATCGGAAATGCGAGAAAGTTAAATAGAGTTGCGTATTTTAAATTAATCTACACGATAGTCGGGATATAATTTTTTCACACTCAGTGCAAACGCGACTATCATATATCATAAAAATGAAAAAAGTAGCTCTGGAAAACAATTCGTTTTTATAATTTACTAGCTTGGCGCTAGCTTGCTTCACACGGGTCTACTAACCGAAATCAAATAAAATCTGACTAAATCTTCTCTCTACAGTAGGTTGATCTATCGAATCTGTTAATATTTTTGAATATATGTCTATTGCTTTTTGTCTTACTCGCTTTTTATATAGAGACTTTTTAATCTATGCTTTTTTTAATTGTTTGTATGATTTTTTGAGTATTTATTTCGTATTCTCCCTTGAGAATTACAAACAGAAAATTCTCATGAAGTATGATTTACGTATTGCTTTAATAATATGAAATAAAACGGAAGTATAAATTCCTTTTTCCATAATTTTTGATGCTTAACAACACATAAATAAAACTTAAGTGTATTTTATAATACATGCATAATTGCCTCCGACTGAATAGCTATTTACCATAAAATCTCTTTAGTGTACAGTTAGAGGGATATGAGCACACATTAAGTAATTATAAAACCAATAATATTCCTGCTAATATGGTGAAGGCTTGCGGATTACAACATTGCTGGAGGTAATAAAATTTGCAAGTATCGACTTGTTAACCCATTCTGTAATTTACTTGGTCCTGACTGTTACCTGCAGAATCATTCGGGTTGAATTTTGCAAAAAAAAATTGCTCATGGTAAACCTGGATCCACTCTTTTCTAAATACTGATTCTTTAGTCTATTTTTTCATATTTTCTAAATAAATATAGCCTAAGTTACTCCTTATGACATTAGCTATCTCGCAGTAGCGTCAAATTTGATTCAACCGTGTCAGCAATTAGACACATAACAATTGTTTTGTGGTTATAAGTACCGTATATATTTCCATATACATCTAGTAAAAAGCTATAAATTTGATATTCCACTATACTATACATTTCAAGATTATTCATGTGTCTAGATCGTTTGTTTTTTTAATTGTAAACACAGTAGTGACTGCACTATGCCTGATAATCAAAATAGTATAATAAAAAGAACTGCGACCAATGCAGATAGCAAAAAATATAGAGTAATTAGTAAGAACCGATCAGATTGTTGAGTAGCTTTTTTTTTCTAACTGACTACGCTATTGACCTAGGAAGGTTTTAACAGCTTCACCGGACTACTTGTGTAGCTTTTAAAAACAACTAATTAGCGATTATGACACAACACAATTAAAACATAAGAGACCTGCAAACTCTTATGTTTTAATTGTGTTGTGTGTTATGAAATGAATAAGATCAACTGTTGTTTGTTCCAGGAAGATGTGGCAGCAGCTAATCAATTCCAGGCAAAAATAGAAAAGCCCATGAAGTGAACCAAACACCAAGACCATTTTTACGAGAAAGAAATCGCGGGACCAAGTAGTATTTTAATTGCAACGTCCAACTTACTAATGAATATATTAATGAACATTAATAATACTTCTTATGTTTTGGTGAAATTTTCTCTAGATTAAGTTTTTCTTTTTAATTTAATATAATGACAATTTTATAAATGGGAATTCGAGTTTGTTTGTTCCCTTACTAAGTTTTTACGCCTTAAATACTCAACGGATAATCATGATTTCCATACATATTGTCAGAAGTACAAAAGAGGACACAGAGTAATTTTGATTTTAAAAAAAACTTCCCTAGGAGTATGCCATATAAATCTACATTAAAGCGAGTGAATCGAATCCAATCCAGACCAATAGTAAAAGGTAGTTTAACATAAAACAAAGAAAGCATAAGATTATTTTAAAATATAACGCTTATCCCGTAGTTTAAAATGAAGTTTTAATACTTACTATGTATAACGCTTTTGACAGCAGAAGGAACATTTTGTTTTATCCAGGTCAGTTTGATCATTTAAACTTTAAAATAAAACAAATGAATAAATACATTTGTACACTTTAGTATTGTTTTATGATTCTTGTTTTCTGAGGTTTGATGGAGATAACGCATTATTATGTCTACATGTATCTACATATAGTTTAATTTCTACTAGTATCATATAATTTTTTTTCTTCCTTTTATTTAAGCTGTCAGCAATCGTTATTAAGATTATTAATGGCATTATGATATGGGTAAATATTTCAACATATAAATTTAGTGCGTTACTGTTTATTTCTTTGTTTGTTCTTCTTTCAGGCCTTAACTATTCATTAAAACTCACAAAGTTTTGTATATACATTATCGGGAGTATTGAAAAGATCTTAGCCACGGTCTGAGTGATTTAGATCCGTATTTATCAAAAATTATATGAAAGACCTGTGTGGGAAAACGTTACAGATAATACTTACTCTGTATAACGCTTTTGACAGCTCTTTTCTCTCTAACGTTGATTGAAGTTGGAGAAGAAGGAACACTTTTTTTTATCCAGGTCAGTTTGATCATATAAGAAGAATAGAATATCTTTAAGAAGTTTAATTTTAAAATAAAACAAATGAATAAATACATTTGTACACTTTAGTATTGCTATATGATTCTTGTTTTCTGAGGTTTGATGGAGATAACGCATTATTATGTCTACATGTATCTACATATAGTTTAATTTCTACTAGTATGATATAATTTTTTTTCTTCCTTTTATTTTGGCTGTCAGCAATCGTTATTAAGATTATTAATGGCATTATGATATGGGTAAATATTCTAACTTATAAATTTAGTGCGTTAACAAAATAGTGACACTTTATTATTGAGTTGATTGCGTGGAAACTGTTTCATTATTAGTAATTGATTTATTTTGTCTTCTTTATTTGTAGGTGGTAGAGCCGCGCTGAAGCTATTGCTGATTTCAGCATGAATGGGTCGTCCGGGGTACAACCACCCGATCCACAGAAACACCGACGTGAAGTAACAGTACTAGAGCATTGTTGCATTTCGTTGCCCCACCTCCCTTTCCATCTCTTCTCCTCGCTCCTCCACACTCCTTCTACCCTTTACCCCCTTCCCTGCAGACACAGGCTGGCAACGCACTTGCGGATCCCCTCGTGTTGCTAGTTTCTATCGACGGCGGTGATCACTTACAATCGGGTGACCCGCCTGTTCGTTTGCCTCCTATGACATAAATTTTTTTATTAATTTTTGCTTAAAATTTTAAATTATTAAAAAAATATAGAACTTACCGGCTTTGATATACAAAAACCCAAGATGCACACTTAACGCCTCACAGCCGGCACACAAAATTGAGTGCATAATTTTGGATTATGCCCTTATTTCAAATAGCCTTACGTCGCTTGCGTCCTTGTAAAAACAACTTTAAATCATTCAGGTAACGAATTTGTAAAATCATAAGATTATCGCATAACTATAACCACGTATGTATATTGATGAGTTTCTGCGGGACGGTTTTGAGCGCTACTTTTATTCGGAGACAGTGTGTTTTGGGTTTTTATATGTCAATATTTTCCAGAGAGTTTCCTATAACATTTCAGAATGCACGTTCCATATTTATTTCTAAATCACTTTACTTGTTTACAATAACTAAAATATTTTATGCAAAATGCCACTAATATTATTGTAATATAAAATAATTCAAATGTTAGAATAATAAAACACATGGCAAATTAATATGTAGCCAATTTTTTTTTAAATATGCTTAGACAGAATTTCGATTTAATATTCTATTGTGTTTCCATTTATTTAATTGAATTTGGAGCAGTAAGGTGGTTTATGTAGCGTACAAGGTAGAAAGCTAGGTCCGGCGTGCGTATGCGGGGAATTGGCCTGCAGACATCCTGTAGTTTGAACATGAACAGTATATTGCGCATCTAATAATTGTCTTTATCTTGGTCGTTCACGACCAGAGTCATAGCCCTATAGAAGCTCAACTCTACGATTTGGATTAGCTATAACGAGTTAAGGTCTTTTTTTGTTTATCCTTACCTTAGCTGTTTTTGGTTTCAAATGTTAATACAATCTTTATATAGTTCTGAACGTGTAGGTACTAGATATCAGTATTACAAGAATATTTATTTTTTAGTACAATAAAGTGATGGATATATACAAAGACTGATTGTTCATTTTGATGGGTTGGTATCTGTTTTAATATCCGATATCTGCTATCAAATATCCAATCGCCCAATTACTGGTATACACGTCACCTGAAGTGGGGAATGCGGCATTACTTAGTGTAGAGTGGTCGCTGTGTTGACGCAATTGCCATATTCTACCCGTGTTCTAAGGTCTAATTTATCTTTTTACCTACAAGGACGCACGACAAAACTGTTACTAATTAAATTCAAATAGTAAATTTAGTTAATTAAAATAAAAGTGGAATATTTATCAAATATTATACGATATATATATTCTTCAAGTGCAATTTTAAATTTGTATGTTATTTGTGTATATTATTTATTGAAAGTTCTATTCATAGTTATTTAGTTTCGTAGTGCGAACATTTAACTTGCTTCAAAATGGTTAAATTATATAAATAGAAAAAAACTTTTTATCTACACACGAAAACCTTTCACTTGCGTACATAAGTTCAACCCGTCTGTTATTTTAGAAGAAGCTATTTGCTCCGACTTCATGCGGGTGGTATTTTAACGAAGAAAATCAAAGTAACTTGTCCCTTTACAGTACGAATGAATTAAAATGGCAAATGAACGTGAATCCTTCAATTCTGACAATATTTTTATAGATCTCCCTACTGTCTTCTGCGTCATTCACTTACTCAGTATTTATATGGAGATTTTAATCAAAATTGTATTACTTTTCCGTTGTTCAGATACTTCAAGTTGTTCAAGTAAGTAAACAAACCTTGTTTAGACATTTTCAAATACAACAAAAAAAGGGAATTACCCAAATATGTGCAGCAGTTCTAAAGTTATGCGTTTACACACAGTCGGCAATTGATTTTAATTTATAAAGACTTCACCTATTACTTTAGTGTGAATAAATCAGACTCTACTAAATATAAATACATATAAAGCTGTGTGTAAATAATTATTGATATTCGAAGGTAACAAACGCTTGTCGTAGAAATCTCCGGTAAGGACTGGTTGAAAATATAAAATGATAGTGTATTTTATATTTCTCTCTAGTATCACACAACTACGCTATCATTACAAAGGATCTGGAGACCATTACTGGAGACGCGCACGGATCGTGTCATTGAGTGATGCTGTGATGCATTTGAGAGGCATGTCTCTGTGTGAACATTTATTACCTGATATCTGCATACCACACGTGGGTCGATGTATGGAATATATTATTTGAGAATGTAGTCTGGACTTGCACAATCTGAGATTCTTGTTATGTCAGATTCTTGCGTATGTGCCGTGTATGATTTACGACTTATTATGCTTTGAATTATATTCGTAGTTAAAATGATCCGATTTTGTTAAAGTATTCGATAATGAGATAGCATTTAACCAGTGTCTCAACTAACATTAAATGCCCCTAAAAATAAAACTAGTTAAAAAAGTACTTTTATTGTAGCTCGGCAAAGAGACTGCACTGTGCCTGATGGTAAGTGCAATACAATCCAAAATAATGGCGATCACCGAGAGACAAACTATATATCGCCGGTCGCCGCTGTCATGCCGGCCTGTGTAAATGTCTCTTCATGTTACACAGCTGGTTTCTTCTCGCGCGCCCCGGCAGGGGCGTGCGGGGGGACCGCGTCAGGGATACCCCTCTGGCGGTCATGATTTAGGTGCAAGTCAGAGAGTCGTGGTAATTTCAAAGTCCGTTGAATGCTTTGAGATTAATGAGCACATGCTTTACAAACTTATCAAACGATTTGATAGCAGGCTCCTTCTCCATCAAGCCCAAAAGATTGAAGAGGCATATACGCATTGTTACAAAGCATTATACGCCCAAGCCTTTTCGTACTAAATCTGGTGAATTCTTGGAGAAGATGTTCAGAGTTTTGCGCAGATACGTTACCGTCAATAACTTGAAAACGATTAAGGTATCGCTTACAATACCCATGTCCAGTTAATAATTGTTTCATATCTTAGAAAAGTCTAATAAATGTACGCAGTTTTACAGTATCCTCCAATTTACGTACACATGTATCTACCAAGAAGCGAGTTTTTGTATCACACCTAGTCGCTACCATTAAATAGTATTGAAATATACAACATATTTAAATCGTATTAAGCCTATAAAAATACTTCACGTTTGAGTTTACATGTATTGGTATAAAATAAAGGGGCAAATAATTGAAATCTACGAAATAAATAGACGAGCAATTTAATTAATTATTCTGACGTCAATTTTTCATTTAACTGAGTTCATTACGTGAAATCTCGTCGAAACATTTATTTCAGTTGCATCGTATTTTGTACTGGATAATGTATTCAGATTTCACGATATAAAACGTTACATTTTGAACATCGGATTTTACGTAATATCGTCAGAGCTTTTAAACAGTATGTGAAATGACTTTTCTCGAGGTAATCAGCTACGACTCGGTATTCTTCAGCGTCCATAGGGATGAATCGTACCCCATTCCCGTAGGCGCGCACGTTGAGACCGCGTCCCAACTTATCCTCCAATTGTGGGAGCAGCGTACACCAGTTGTGGCGGCTCTCGACCACAATCGGGGGAAAACGCGGGCCTCGCGCGTCGGGTGAGGCAGGCGTGTCCGCTTGGCCAATCACGGCGGTCGGTGGCGTCTCATTAGGGTTCCGCGGGCGCGAGCTCGACTCGTTAGTTCGCGAATCGCGCGCGAGAGGCGCTGCGATCGACGCGTACGAGTGAGAAGGCTGCTCGCGGGCAGCCTTCCGCGGCGTGGCAGACACGGGGGGGGGGGGCGACCTCCCGTGTTGCTGGGGTAGCGGCGGAAAAGGAAAGCAATATCGGACATTGCTAAATATCCGGTTCAAAATGGTAAATCCAGACTGTGTACCAACTATGATTTAAATTGAAATGAGCATTTCTTCTATAGACTTACTCGTAGGAAGACATGAAGTCAGCTAAGCGTGTATCTAACATACATTTTTGGTGCTAACACTGAATTCTTGTTTCCCCATCTAAGTTGTCTGAACATTTTAGATTTAGTGTAGTAAAAATATTGCAGATTCATTTTTAGAAATGTCTGTCTACGTTCACGATAAAACCATGAAAATCATAAGCATATCCTCGAGTAACATTTAGTCTTGGTTTCATTAAAATCGGTTCACTCTATCAAAAGTTATTGTAATTAATGACGACGTAACTTACGAACGAAAGAAAAGTAAATAAGTAAATGGACTTAATACATTCAGGTGATTTTATTGGAACGAAGTTCTTTATACACCATACCACTAATATTACAGAATAAAGAGAATCACTAATAACACAAGATTGTTAATCTTTATATTTAAATTTCTTCTGTACGTGTCTATGTCACTGAACTCCTTCTAAACGGTTGGACCGAGCTTTCTGGATTTTGCCTCACTAGTTTTCTTCATTTTTGCGGCTTTTTTGACACGTTTGGTAGAGACAAACTATATACCGCCGGTCGCCGCTGTCATGTCGGCCTGTGTAAATGTCTCTTCACGTTACGTTTGAAGGACCCCATGTTATAGGAAGGAGGGAGATCATACAGGGCAGAAGATTGTTCCACAAGTTTACGGTACGGCAAAGGTAAGATTTTGCGTACCTTATTCAATTTAGGACCTGAGATGGCGCTTATGAACGACAAAGCTACCACCTGTTCGGAGAAGCACCGACAAGAAACTCGATCTGGTTTATCTTTTCATGATATATATCGTTACCAAATATAGATATTCATTTTTGGTCGATGTACAGGAAAGGGCGTTATTTCCAGACATTTCCACCACCGTTCATATATTGATCTATACACCTTTAGACATTAAAAATCGCTTGATATGGTCCTTGATCTCACTATCCGGCAAATCGGTAATGTACTCTTGGACTTGGTTATAAAGTATTACAAACTTAAAAAAACTGTTTTTGGTCTAGGTGAGCCTGAAACAATGAATAATAAACACGCTAATGATGACACTAATAAAATAAATAATACGCTTAGTCTAGAGAGGGTTAGCTTTCAAGTGAAGCTGTGAAGCTGCCAGCATACGTTTCTAGCTGCTTGGAAAGAGAGAGAGCTTGAGTAGTAGGTGGGCTTAGAAGCGTCACTACCATGTTATGCTTTCACCATAATGTATTAGTTCATCGAAAGCTTTGGCTCATTCCCAACGATTCGAACCTACGTTAATTGAAGCGGTGACCGAACACGTTAACAATTGAGCTATCATCGCATCGCTTATTTACATTTTGTTTCATAAGTATACGACGGGAATATTGGATGCTTGCAGTCGGTAGGTAGCGATCTATCAGGGACGCGGCCATCGGGTGTGCGCATGCGCAATTATTCAAATCAGCTATGTCACTGCGCTCGCGCCGCCGATCCGAACAGATAAAGTCCTTGCTTGAGAAAGTGCCAAGTTGTAAATAAAATAAAATTAATAATATACTTAACAGTTACCATATTATTTAATAAAAAAATCTCTTAAAAAATTATTCAAATAGAACAACAATTTTATTGTGAACTGGCGGATAACCAGAACTCCGTATATGTTGTTCAGTATTTTTACAGTATGTTATGTACAGCGGCAAAAAAAGAATAATGCAAACCTATACTTCGATTAAAAAATTTCATTATGAATGATGATGACATTATCAAATGAAGATAATATAAATTTTTTTTTAGATAGGGACCAAATGTCTAAGCAATGTAATTAATAAAGTTTTATTGTATAGGAACTTCGACTCACTACTAGAAGATTCTAGACTAACACGGACAGCGTAATAGTAATAAAATAGACTGTTTATTAAAATTATCATAAAAGGTATTTATAGTGACACGCGATATTTTATTTATTTGTTCAACTGTTTGAACGACATTCTATTTTTAATATTTACAAAAAGTTTCAGCTAACCTGCCAAAGAGGATGACATTCTCGGTAGCTACAATAGTATAATGTAAAAATAGAGTGATGCGCAAACATCTATCATTTTGTTTATATGTATAGACAGATATGGGAACATTATATACGTCTAATGGAGACTATCTTTCTAATGCTGCAACTACATTAGGGGGCTTCGGTAAAGTTTTATATTATCGCGACAGATGTAGCCGAAACATTCGTTATTTTTACAGAATTCACGCAAACATAAATGTCAACAACATCCTCTTGGTGTTGGCAAAATTAATTGGTATTCATTGCGACAATATCCTGCCATCAGGTGCTTTTCGTCGATTCCATTCGATAATGATTCAGTTATTCGTTCACATTCTGCCTGTTAATAAAGACAGACACATTCCCTGTAAAAATATTTCCTTCACTCGTAATCAGTTACATTAATACCATACAAAGTTATCTATTTTTAACCTACTTCAAAAAAAGGAGGAGGTTATCAATTCGTCTGTATTTTTTTTTTTCTGTTTGTTACCTCATAACTTTGGACTGGGTGAACCGATTTTGATTATTCTTACTTCCAATACAACTCTAGGTAGCACACATATTCATATGTTTTATTTAATTTGGTTAATTTGATAAACTATTTATTTTCCGCTTTTTAGTGCCTTATGGGTTTTTGATTGATATTGAAGTCGGTTAATACTTTTTTTTGAAAATTTACTTTATACTATAAAAAAAACTTGATTATCAACTAAAAATTGTAAAGAATTTTAACTAGAATTTAACAACAAATATACTTTTATGTAACTTTATTACGCGTCAGTTCTACACAGGACTTTCTACGTTTTCGAATTTATTTTTTTCACGCGTGCCGTACGATCAGGATTGTAGGTCTCCGGAAATAACCTTATTCGATGTTATTACAAAAAATTTAAATACGTATTGAGTACTTGCTTTAAAAAGGTTTCGTATTAAATGCACCGCGGTCGCTGAATGTTCGCCATCTTGCTCTTTTGTCTCGCTTTGGTTATGTTAGGTTAGACTTGCGAAAAAGGATAGCGTGAACTTGCCTCGGGTGAGCACGGTGCATTTAATTCGAAACCTTTTTAAACCAAGTATTTAACTTTTTTATAAATCACCGTTTGTTTTAAACGTCGATCAGTGAACAAGATTTTTAATATAAAAGAACGTATATTTTTGTTCTGTTAAACTAGGTTTTTTTTTGCCGTAAGACGAAGCCATGGAAATATCTGTATTCGATATTAATTTAAACTTTATACCCCAAGCCGTTTTTGAGAAAAAAAGGCCTTGACAAATGAACGAATACTCGATCTGAATGATATACATTGTTGTAAAAATATAATAGATAATATAAATAGATATTGGCTAGTTTAGCTATGAATATACACGCCATAGTGATAAATGGCCAATCATAAATGTGGTAAAACGTAACAAAGTATAGAGCGACCTGTGCACGCGCAACTCGCTGCTAATCGCCCGTCGTTCTATATCGCGATACGGTAGCTATCCTGGAATGCATCCTGTATAATAGCGGCCATTGATATTAGAATATTAATTATTTATTTTGTACTTTTATATGTATGCAAATTAATATATTTTCGAATTCAGTTTTCTTCAAGAAATTGTTGAAATATGTTAAATATCAGGTATTTCCTCGCATTTTCGGCTGCGTGTTCTTCTGGCATATCGTACTAACTTCAACTTGTATGTGAAATTTTATTGCGAAAAGATTGTTAAGTTAGTCGTGATTGCATTGACAGCGTTACTCTGGCATTCATTAAGTGCCTATTATACACTAAAATATTTATTCTTGTATAGTATTGTTATATAATTAAAAACTAAACTAACAACTAACAAACACTATTAAGACGAACATTTAAGAAATTATTAGTTTACTCTTACTTACTACATTAATGTACTCCAATTATTAAATGTTATGAATATTTAAGTGTAATACGATCTTATGTTACCTTTTTTCACTTATTAAATCATAATAACATAGTGGTAGCGTGCTTGGATATCACGTCGATCGATGTAGATCCTAAACCCGGCGATGAGCCAGAGCTTTTTGTAAAAGAAAACATTATGCGGAAATCACGGCATGGTGAAAAGGCTCTTTCTATGCCGGCCCAGCTAGCTACTAGCCTCAAGGTCAAAATATATCGTCAAGTACATATAAATGTCTTCAGGCAGCTGCATTAGAAGGGTTTACCATGTTTATTAGATGTATATATTAGACCAAATCGTCTTTCATAGGGTAAATTATAAAACCTTAAAATTTTGAAAATTGTTAAATTCCAGTTATTTTTATATAGATTGTGCTTTTATTTGGTTTCCAAAATTACTGTGTGCGTGTATTCGAAATTAACAACCAAACTTTAACTACTACAAAATTAACTACCCATTCTCTTTATTATCGCAAAATTGATTCATTTTTTACAGGCGTCGGAAAATGCATAGTGTTATTTGGCCCCGACTGTACGCATTTATCTACGTGTGTTACAGTTACATGCGGTTATAAATAAGACAACGTGCAGGTTTAGAACATTACTCAAGGGGTGATCACGCCGGTGTGGCGGCGCCCTGCCGTCATTTATCGTCGCGTCCTGTATAGCCATCGATAGTTATTTATGAACGCACTCGTATATTCATTCGAAAGCTTATGTCTAAAGTGAAGCTTACACCGGAATTGCAAATAATTCTAAAATATAACGATTGTCATTTCAGTGTTCGTGATTGCAACACATTTCTTTTTTTAATTCAATATTATCCAGTGTTCCATAAAGGGTTGCGTCGTTTATTATCTTAATAGTATTTTTTGTATAGACTATATTATATAGAGAATATATGTGACGGCCGGTGACGGGAAACCACAAGATTTTCTACCCATCCCCACCTATCAAAAAATTAATACACACATATGATACAGTCGAGTATAAACAGTGAAACAAAGTCTGGCGCAAGCGCAATACTTCACGAGCATGTTGAGGTCATCGGTGACGCGAACTCGTAAGGTTTTCCCCTGACAAGTTTTTTTTTATTTTGTTTTTTCTTATCGTACAACGTGGCAAAGAATTTTTCACTTCAAAAAAATAATTTAAATAAGTCCGTTATAAAATATCAATAAGACTTGTGTTATAATAAAACGGAGAAGTAGGATTAAGGCAGTAACATTACATAGTATAAAACAAAGTCCTCTACCGCGTCTGTCTACTAAACTAAACTGTCTACTAAAACTACTAAACGGATTTGCATGCGGTTTTCACCGGTGGATAAAGTGATTCATGGGGAACGTTTTGGTATATAACTTGTCAAGGATTTATTTTTAAACAGGGCGGGATAACGTCTGCCGGGCCCGCTAGTTATATTATATGATCCATAATCTCAGTCCAATATAATATGCGAAATCTAAGAGAAAAAAATTCGAATTGCGAAATGATTCTCGAAGTTGCAGTTGTCGACTTGGAGATTATGGATGTATGAAACATACAAGGCTTTCCTCCACTGTAATCTAACGTTTATTGTTGAATTAAAAGAGATGCCACTCATTGCAGCCTTTTTCAACGCCACTTATATGCTGTTATGAATGGAGGGGCCATTACCAAAATATATTATAGAGTTGTACTTCCTACATAAACGCAAGCAAAGTTTACCTAAGATTTCAATTTGCATAACAAGGGATAGAAAGCAACAAAGTAACAGGGTATCATGGGTTTTATGGAGTTTAATCGGTTCTCAATGTACAAGCCGGTATAATCGACGCGGCGGGACTCCCGTGCAACGGTTCAGTAAGTTACGGACGATATATAGCAGCCAACTGAACACGGACACGCGAACCGTATGTTCCCTGCGACGTGTGCTTGTAGAGTTATGGACGTCGCGAAGTGGCTGAAAGTTTATTTGCACAATTTCTGCACAAGAAGAGTAAATGCGAGAGGTTTAAATAGGATATGATTAATTTACAAAACGTAATTCTTTTTTTCATATTACTTATATAGAGATAATTGTTCTAAATTATTGTTCGCTATTATAACTTTGTTTGTTTGTTGCCTTTCACAAGTAAATCTCTGAACCGCCAGCAACACAATATGGAGTAGAGTTAGTCTAGCAGATGAAGAAGAATTTAGAGTACATTCTGTAACGATATAGAAAAAATCAATTATTATGTACAATGAAACGAAAGCTACTAGATTGCGCTCATTTACGTATGCTCAGTATAGACGGCAATAATTTATATGTGTAATGAATTACGCTGTTATGTTATTTTCTTATAAACTGTATATTGTTTAGAGTTGTATTGATATACTGTAAAAGTAATATGATAATGAAGTTAATATTCGTAGTTCGTATCGTGAGTTTGAGTGTGAGCATCGTTAAGTGCTCTTTCTTTTACACCTATTAGTTGTCGCATAATACTTGCTCGTTCACACATTGCAATAACATGCACCGATTATTGCTATTGTCAATAATTATAACGGTAACCGGCTAATCACCTATAGAATAAATGTCTTTAAAAATGTGTAGGAATAGTTAATCTGCTTATCTATTATGACTTATTGAAGTGAAAACCTCTTTAGGTGCGTTGAGCATTTATTGAGTGAATAAAGATCATGGAATTTGCATCATCGTCGCTGCACGCTTCCCATGAGCTATATTTATACTGTTTTATTATCAGGGCGGCACCACACAGCTAATAACAAGATGCACTGCCCCATGTTAAAGCGGAAGCTTAGAAACCGCCGTGCAGGCACCGCAGCCCGATCCAGTGATCCCGGGCGCAAGACGGAGGCCAGGTCTGCACAGAAGACAGTCACAGAGACTACGGCGGTGAGCCTTATGGCCCCCGCCAACGACCCTCCTCCTAAGGGAACCGCAAGGAAAACCAGAAGGAGACAAAGATAATGCCTGCAGTCAAGCGAAGCCCAGTGCGAATACTGGAGGAAGCGGACGCCCGCAGAGAGAATACGCCAAAAGAAGCGGAAGAGAAACGTCGAATAAACGAGGTACGGGTAAGTCTGATGACGAACTACCTCAGACACAAAGAACGCCTAGCTTTCAAACGCCGGCCAGATCACACCTGCTACCACCGCCGGAAGAAGAAGGTAAATAGAGAGACGATATAACCCCGGAAGAAACGCCCTACGGGCGCCAAATCCATCAAACGAGACACCCCCGCCAAGGAGGGGGAGAGAGAAGCCACCGCCAGAGGGGTTACCCTGATGCGGTCACCTAGCGTGCACCTTATGGGGCACGCGAGACAATGCTCCGTCAGGGTGGCACTACGTCCACCGAGCCCGCTAGTTTTAAATCATTCAGACTACAATAAATTTCAAAATTCAAAAGAGAACACATTTATTCCATTGTTTTGAGATTTCACTTCTGTCGGCGGTCCTTATGACTGCTTCGATTTTTTTTTGTGTTGTGTAATTATTGTGTTCAGTTCTAATTGCTCTTAGGCGAATGCATAGAGAATGCGGCAGGCTACACCCAATCAGACAATGGTTGATTTAGCCGCTACCACTGCGTCCGTTACGCCGTCCTACGCACCTTGCGGGCCGGTGCTGCTGCCGGCCCTTGTCGACTGTCGTCCGCCGAGATATGGCCGGCCGCGGCCGCGCTATATGTTCAATTGGACACACGCCTTCTGGCATTAGTGTTCCTTGTATGAGGGTACTGTTATAACACTATCCGCTTATACTGTTATATTGTACGCAAATAATATCTGTTTCATATCTCAACGAATACTAATACGATTTTATTTTAATTGGAACGGTGCAAAGTTATATTCAAAATATACTGTATTTTATAAGCAGTGACTATTAATACTTTGTAATAATTGTTAAGAACATCTCTTCGCAGTTTTTATGTTATTATTATTTTTAATTTGTTTAATAACCGAAACGTCTTATTGCATTTGAAAATAATTTCATTTTTATACATTGATCATCGACGAGAATACAAAATTGTACAAAGTACAAAGGAATAATGTGGTGCAAAGTTATATTCAAAATATACTGTATTTTATAAGCAGTGACTATTAATACTTTGTAATAATTGTTAAGAACATCTATTCGCAGTTTTTATGTTATTATTATTTTTAATTTGTTTAATAACCGAAACGTCTTATTGCATTTGAAAATAATTACAAACAACTGAACAGATATCATGTGGTTTTCACCAGTGGATAAAGTGATTCATGAGGTATATAATTTCTCAAGGATTTTTTTACGATCAGGGAGGGATAACGTCTCCCGGGCCCGATAGTTACATAATAAATAGAACAGGCTGACTAACTGTATATTATTTTATCAGAAGAAGCTTATGTCATTCCAAAATATAGTGTTTTTACAAACATTATTTACAATATTTTTACAAATCGTAAAAAAAAGCAATTATATTTATTTTCAACTATGTTATTTAGAAACTTGGAAGTTATAAAAGAGATCAATACTTTATTTATAAATCGTAACATTATCATTTTAACAGCCAGCTGATTTTAATAAAAATATATACCCTAGAAGCATGCCTCAATTCGTAATCGATATAAATAAAATTATCGATATTACTTTGACAAGGAACTGTAAAGAGTAATTAATGAACAACGTCGATAATAGTTTTAATAGCCGTAAGTTATGATTATATTATAGTAAAAAAATAGTGCGTGGAGTTCCTCCGCGGGGAAGTAGTGAAACTTCGTAATGTGGAAATGAAAATAGGAAGGGGTAGAAATTGATTTTTAGTGAAATCATATTGTTTCTTTAAGACAAACTTTATTAATATTGCTTATAATTCACAATTGATCGCATCTTTTAATTATCATTTTCGAGTGGAGAAATATCCAAATCTATAACATTGACAATGGGATTATGATAACTAAAGTTACCGTTTAACGCAACAGTGCTTTCATACACCCTCCATGGTAGGGTTGGAAATGTTGGAAATAAGCACTATAGGTGTATAAAAAATATATACTACAGGGATTGCCAATTTTAATGAAATTTGTACGCGGAAAGTAAGAATACGTTATTCCAAGATTTTTAGTCTTCTTCAATCTGTTCGATTTGGATTAAATGTTAAACTAGAAGTATATGTAATTCAGAATTTGACAAAGTATTAATCCTTGGAAATACAGTAGAACCTCGATAAGTTAAAATCCAAGGGAAACACAAAATATTTTAAGTTATAGAGTTTTTAACTTATCAAGGGTTTATGTTACACTCGCACTTTCGCCGCACACTTTCTTGAAAGCCAAATCATGCCGTTAGTCGAAGTTCTGACCAGCCATTACTAACTTTAAAATTATTGATTTTCAGCGAATTGGCGAACTCTTCAACATTTTCTTTCACTATGAGTCTGTAACACTGACGTTTTGGTTGGGACACTGTTTGAATCAACACAAAATATTTTAAGTTATAGAGTTTTTAACTTATCAAGGGTTTATGTTACACTCGCACTTTCGCCGCACACTTTCTTGAAAGCCAAATCATGCCGTTAGTCGAAGTTCTGACCAGCCATTACTAACTTTAAAATTATTGATTTTTTTCTTGAAAAAAATAATTAATACAGTAGAACCTCGTTATGTTAAAAAATCAGGGGAAACACAAAATATATTAAGTTATAGAGTGTTTAATTTATCAAGGGTTTATGTTAGAGAGTGATTGATGAGTTAATATACAGATCCTATTTTTACCTAAATGCGTCAGAAGAAGTGGTAAAATATAATACATAAAAATAAAACTTAAAGTTTAGTCTACTGAAAAAAGTCTATGATTTTTTTTTTGTTTTTTCTATGTTACGTAGATGACTTTTCACTGCTTCTATCGCTTTTAATTTATCACCGTATGTTAGTGTTGTTAATTTTCGTTTTGAACTCGTTTTACTTAGGCAACATTTATCACACAGCATAGTTTCCTGGACAGTGGTCAACACATTGTCCTAGCCACCGCAAATACAGCTTTTATGGATTTCAAAGAAACAATAGGTGATTGTATACTTATTGTTTGTGTTAACGATTTAACTTGTAAACACATGCGACCAATAAATCTCGAGGAACTTTTTGTTTTGTACATTCATTCGAAATTTCTCATTGGCAGACAGTTCATGTTACAGAGCTCATCGAAACATTTATTTAAGTAACTGAGAGCTAATACTGAAATTATTAGTTTAAGTTATAGAGGTTGCGTATTTTTAGGAATAGAGGTTTTAGGCTCTGAGGGGAAGGGAACAAATTATTTTTTGAGGTTATAGAGGTTCTTACCTTATCGACGTAATACACACGCCAGTCGAGGTTCTACTATAGTACTTTGGGGTGTAAGGGGTATCGAATAACATCACAAGACTTGAGATACCTGGACGTGGTGCACGCTATAAACAGTAAACAATGAACACGCACTAGGTCGTACGTAGTCAAATTCCAACTAAGCAATCAGAGTCAAAACAATACCCTATGCGTCGAGCACAATAGTGATGGTGCGTACAAGTTGTAACTTGTTCAATCATGCTTAGCGAATACGTATTCAATAATAAATAATAAACCATGTCGGATTACAGGGGGTGCCGGATTAGACAGGGGCCGGACTACCGGGGGTCCACTGTATATTCAATCCTTTTTAGTAAATTCATAAATATCTGTAATTTTTCTTTTCCAAAATGTTGTCGTAGTTTCCTGTTAAGGGCTACTTCATCTAGATTATAAGACATCGTTACATCATTAGTATAAAACTAAGTCCCATACCGCGTCTGTCTGTCTGTCTGTTCGCGATAAACAATGAATGGATTTTCATGCGGATTTTCACCAGTGGCTAAAGTGATCCATGAGCAACGTTTTGGTATATCATTTCTCAAGGATTTTTTACGAGCAGGGCGGGATATCGTCTGCCGGGCCCGATAGTTACATAATAAATGGAACAGGCTGACTAACTGTATATTATTTTATCCGAAGAAGCTTATGTCATTCCACAATATAGTGTTTTTACAAACATTTTCGTTGTATGATAGCTAGCGTTAAGACCAAGAGCGAGACAAATAACGCGGTATCTTGTATCTCATTCGCGCTTCGGTTCGCTGATGCAAACTACTTCATTTATTAATTGAATCGAAATCAGAGGGAAATCGCTTACCTATGTTAAATTATTATTAATTTGTCTATGAATGCAATCTGTTTGAAATTAGTTTAGTTTTTTTAAAGTTATATGTTTGTACAGTGTTTGGATACATCTGTCTCTTTTCAGAGACAAAATTAATTGTAACTAGTGACCTGCCCTAACTTTGCTTGGGTGCAATGTACTCATCAAGTGGTGCTATAGTATACTAGCTTCTGTTCGCGACATCGTACGCGTGGAATAGTTAGTTTGGGCTAACTAACACGCAGCGAAAGCTCTCAAAGGGAAAAAACGACTTTGACTCCTATTGGTCTTAGTGTGATAATATGTAGCCTATAGACTTTCTCGATAAATGAGCTATCTAACACTGAAACTGATTAGCGCGTTCAACCAAACAAACAAACTTTGATTTTCGAACTGACTACGCTATTGACGAAGCAAGGTCTTAACAGCTTCACCGGACTACGACAAACCAACAAACCATCCAGCTTTATAATATTAGTATAGATAAAGGGCAATTTTAACTTAATGTATTTATTGTGGATTAATATTATATTCGAGAAAATCGCTTCCCTAAAACCATTATTCTTTAATAGTAGAAGATATAAAATGGCTACTGTTGGTTATGCATAATGTACAGAGGAACATTATGCTATGTTTTGTACCTAACTACTAATTATATTATTTGACACTCACTTTGTTAACCGTCTGATCTGTGACCGTCTAATAATACATTCTTATTTAACGTCAGACTGTGGTCCAACGCTAAAACCTGTAATAAAGTAAATTTTCAAAAAAAAGTATTAACCGACTTCAATATCAGTCAAAAACCCATAAGGCACTAAAAACAAAATTTTGGTTGGCACCGACTTCCAATACATCTCTAGGTAGCACACATATTCATATGTTTTATTTAATTTGGTTAATTTGATAAACTATTTATTTTCCGCTTTTTAGTGCCTTATGGGTTTTTGATTGATATTGAAGTCGGTTAATACTTTTTTTTGAAAATTTACTTTATTTTTCCATTTTTAGTGTACATAAATATATTTTACTAGCAGTGCCCGCGAACTCCGTTCCGCCTTAAGTATATTAAAATATGCGCATTTTTGCGGTATGGTATCTATCGGTATGGTATGCGATATGGTTTCAATTGGTTGTACAATAAGTAACGTTTGGTACGAACGCAACCTTTTCAGTAATCCGCGATAGTTTCTACCACCAACTCGGCTACCATCGCTTCACACATTATACACCTTAAGTAATGTAATTACAATGCTTGCGTCATGTTGCAACACAGCAACGAACATAAGCACAATAGGCTCCTAAGAATTGAAGAGTTTTTTTTATAATATTGGTGGCAAACGAACATACGGGTCACCTGATGGTAAGTGATCACGGCCGCCCATGGACAATTGCGACACGAGAGGAAACACAGATGCGTTGCCGGCCCTTAAGAAAGGAGTAGGCTCGTTTCTTGAAAGTTTTCTTACTTTGTCACGGATCCCATAATCAGAACCTAACCAAACTCTCATCAAACTACCCTTGAAGTACATCCTTTTCAATAAAAAATGAATCATCGAAATCGGTTAGCGTAATATTGAGTTATTCGTCTATTTGTCGTGTACATACTTAATGCAAATTTAAAACTTATACGGTTTTGCACTGGATGCCGTTGTCGGAACTTTACCAAATTGAAATGGGACAACACTGGAAGTACCAGCTTTCAAATAAAAAAATAATAATCAAAATCGGTTCACCCAGTCCAAAGTTATGAGGTAACAAACATAAAAAAAAATACAGACGAATTGATAACCTCCTCCTTTTTTTGAAGTCGGTTAAAAAAGCCGACAATGCGGCTTATGTCATTAAATTTCTGAAGGTGGTAGAGCCACGCTGCAGCTATTACTAGTTTCAGCATGAATGGGTCGGATCGCCCGGGGTAGTACCACCCTCTCACAAAAAACTGACGTGAAGTAATAACAGTGCTTGCATTGATACGTTTCGTTCGGTCAGTGAGAGCGCCGGAGACCCACCTGCTATCCCCCTTTCCCTAACCCTCCCCCATACACAGACTGGCAACGCACTTGCGACTCCTCTGGTGTTGCTAGTGTTTATGGACGGTGGCGATCACTTAATATCAGGTGACCCAACTGTTCGTTGGCCACGTTTTGAAATTAAAAAAAATATCGGAATTCTGTAAATCGGTAAAATAATAATAAACCACAGCCCTTGTTAATCTTTTTGGTGGCTTTGAACTTAGTCGTAAGTTCAATTTCACATATAATGCCGTCAAGACTTTGTAGTCCGGTGATGCTGTTAAGGCATTGCTGGGTCAATAGCGTAGTCAATTCGAAAAAAAATATTTTGTAGGAGTCTAGGCTGACTTCGAGAGCGTAATAATAAGGCTTGGAATGTGTAAAATAGACTGTTTTATTGTAACTCCATATATGATATGACACACAGAAGATCGTTCAATTGTTTGAATGACATATTTGATCACTACATATTTTAAAACAAGGTCTTCTGCCACGTCTGTCTGTATGTTCATGACAAACTCAAAAACTTCTTAACGGATTTCCATGCGATTTTCACCATTAAATAAAGTGATTGATTGAAGGTATATAATTTGTCAAGCTTTTTTTGAAGTGAAACTCCTTTAGAATCGTGATTTCAAACCGGATGCAACGAAAAAGACAACAGGTAAGAGACACAAATATAAAAATTAGTGAGTCAGACCGAGAGAGCAAATGTCGGTGTGTATGTATATTGCACACTGTATAAAACTTGCCACTGTTTAATACTTGCTTGTATTTGAGTATTTAACGTGTGTTAGTATATGTGAAAAGTACGTGAGCTAATACTACTGTACACTGTATGCGGCTGCGTATTACAGCTTTTTAGTAAGAAGTCAGCGTGGTGTGTTATTATTTAACAGTGTTTGTGAGTATTTTTATATCTTGTTGTGCTAAATAATAAATTCATTTTTACACAAATAAACTTTGTAATTATCCTACCCTTGTTATATATATTCATCACATTTTTTTGTCGCTTTACTGAAGCTTCACTTCTATCGTGTGTGAATGGCGCACACACCTTTTTTTATTATCTGGGCGGGACAACGTCTACTCGGCCCGTTAGCTTACAATAAATTCAAATGTTTCAGCCAGTCTGCCAAAGAGTATGGCATATTCGAGAGCTAAAATCTTAATAAATCGATATTAAAAAAATATAGGAATCTAAAATTGATATTATTCTCAAGGTGTCTCGATGTTATACATACAATATATATATAATCGGTTCTCATATCTATATGCAGAACGGTCAAAAAGTTCGCGAGGACTGTACTGTGAACAATATGTACTAGTGTTGTCTCAACAATCATTTATAGATAGAAAAACCAAATTGAGTATTTCTTACCGATTCTTCTCGATGACTGCGATATTTTCTAAACCGTTTCTAGGACCTATTTAGATGATTATACGTTTCTTATTAGTGTTGTTGATTTTAATTATGAAAGTGTTCCTGATTTCGCTCTATAATCTACGTGGTTAATTAAAACTTCAATAACGCAATTAGAGTAACGAAAACAGAATTCAGAGTATCGAAAACTATAGGTTCCATATAGATACATCTGTCTCTTATCAGAGACAAAATTAATTGTAACTAGTGACCTGCCTTAACTTTGCTTGGATGCAATGTACTCATCAAGTGGTGTCAAGATATTATAGTATACTAGCTTCTGTTCGCGACTTCGTACGCGTGGAATAGTTAGTTTGGGCTAACACGCAGCGGAAGCTCTCAAAGGGAAAAAGAACGACTCTGACTCCTATTGGTCTTAGTGTGATAGTATGTAGCTTATAGACTTTCTCGATAAATGAGCTATCTAACACTGAAAGAAATTTGCAAATCGGAGTAGTTCCTGAGATTAGCGCGTTCAACCAAACAAACTTTTTTTTTCTTTGATTTTCGAACTGACTACGCTATTGACCAAGCAAGGTCTTAACAGCTTCACCGGACTACGACAAACCAACAAACCATCCAGCTTTATAATATTAGTATACATAAAGGGCAATTTTAACTTAATGTATTTATGTGGATTAATATTATATTCGTGAAAATCGCTTCCCTAAAACCATTATTCTTTAATATTATGTAGAAGATATAAAATGGCTACTGTTGGTTATGCATAATGTACAGAGGAACATTATGCTATGTTTTGTACCTAACTACTAATTATATTATTTGACACTCACTTTGTTAACCGTCTGATCTGTGACCGTCTAATAATACATTCTTATTTAACGTCAGACTGTGGTTCAACGCTAAAACCTGTAAAAAAGCCGACAATGCGGCTTGTGTCAGGAAATTTCTGAAGCTGGTAGAGCCACGCTGCAGCTATTACTATGAATGGGTCGGCTCGCCCGGGGTAGTACCACCCTCTCACAAAAAACTGACGTGAAGTAACAGTGCTTGCATTGTTACGTTTCGTTCGGTCAGTGAGAGCGCCGCAGACCCACCTGCTTTCCCCCTATTCCTAACCCATACACATGCTGGCAACGCACTTGCGACTCCTCTGGTGTTGCTAGTGTCTATGGACGGTGGTGATCACTTAACATCAGGTGACCCAAATGTTCCTTTGCCCCCTTTTGAAATAAAAACAAAAATACCGGAAATCTGTAAATCGCTAAAATAATAATAAACCACAGCCCTTGTTAATCTTTTTGGTGGCTTTGAACTTAGTCGTAAGTTCAATTTTACATATAATGCCGTCAAGACTTTGTAGTCCAGTGAAGCTGTTAAGGCCTTATCAAGTCAATAGCATAGCCAATTTGAAAAAAAGACTTTGTAGGAGTCTAGACTGACTTCTCTAGAATGCGTATAGATTATTTAATGTAACTCCTTATATGATATTTATACACACAGGAGATCGTTCAATTGTTTGAATGAAATGTCTGATCACAGCACATATTAAAACAAAGTCAACTGCCAGGTCTATCTGTCTATTCGCGATGAACTCAAAAACTACAGAACGGATTTCCATGCGGTTTGCACCAGTAAATAAAGTGATTGATTGAAGGTATATAATTTGTCAAGCTTTTTTTGAAGTGAAACTTCTTTAGAATCGTTGTGATTTCAAACCGGATGCAACGGAAAAAACGACAGGTAAGAAACACAAGTATAAAAATTAGTGAGTCAGAGCGAGAGAGCAAATGTCGGTGTGTATGTATATTGCACAGTTTAATACTTGCTTGTATTTGAGTATTTAACGTGTGTTAGTATATGTGAAAAGTACGTGAGCTAATACTACTGTACACTGTATGCGGCTGCGTATTACAGCTTTTTAGTAAGAAGTCAGCGTGGTGTGTTATTATTTAACAGTGTTTGTGAGTATTTTTGTATCTTGTTGTGCTAAATAATAAATTCATTTTTACACTAATAAACTTTGTAATTATTATCCTACCCTTGTTATATATATTCATCACATTTTTTTGTCGCTTTACTGAAGCTTCACTTCTATCGTGTGTGAATGGCGCACACACCTTTTTTTATTATCTGGGCGGGACAACGTCTACTCGGCCCGTTAGCTTACAATAAATTCAAATGTTTCAGCCAGTCTGCCAAAGAGTATGGCATATTCGAGAGCTAAAATCTTAATAAATCGATATTAAAAAAATATAGGAATCTAAAATTGATATTATTCTCAAGGTGTCTCGATGTTATACATACAATATATATATAATCGGTTCTCATATCTATATGCAGAACGGTCAAAAAGTTCGGCGCGAACTGTACTGTGAACAATATGTACTAGTGTTTTTTTTTCTCGAACTGACTATGCTATTGACCTGGCAAGGTCTTTACAGCTTCACCGGACTAGTACGATACTAGTTTTGTTTCAACAATCATGTATAGATAGAGAAACCAGATCGAGTATTTCTTGTAGATTCTTCTCGATGACTGATACATATTCTAAACCGTTTGTAGGACTTATTTCGATGATTATACGTTGCTTATTAGTGTCGTTGATTTTAATTATGAAAGTGTTCCTGATTTCGCTCTATAATCTACGTGGTTAATTAAAACTTCAATAACGCAATTAGAGTAACGAAAACAGAATTCAGAGTATCGAAAACTATAGGTTCCATATAAACCGGTTCGGAATAAGCCTGGCCGCATGCGGGCTTATTGTCGTAATTGCGTGTTATACGCGCGTACTAGGGATGGCGATTACTCGAATAATCGATTTTTACTCGATTATTTTATTCGATATGAATTTATCGAATCTATGTATGACGCTATAAAATCGTGATTCGATTACGTTTTCGTAAAATAAAATAAAACCATCATCGTCATCACAACCATAAAAAAATCCTCTAAATGTCCGGTTAATACGCGCCACCAACAATTTAAGGGAAATTTGTAATCGGGCATTAAGCTTCCATAAAACAGGCATTACCTAGTTTTGGGCTATAGTTAAGGCTAATATTATTATGTACAGATATTTGGATAATCGATTCTCTAGAACTCGATTTTTTCATGATATCACAGACCACGAATTGAATCGATTTAAAAATCGTTTTTTTTTTTAGAATCTTTACCATCCCTATCTACAACACACTGTGTACATTATCAGCCCTCCTTTATTGTGGTTCGATACGTTCGTATAGTTTGTTGAATCTAGTCGTAGTTTGCGTGAGCGTTATCATTAATTATTGTGAAATTTGTTTACCTTTTGCACACAACTGTACATAATTGTACGAAAATGTACTTCGATATAAATAAAATGATAGAGGTCTATCGTTGTTCGCGCGTCACGCAAAAAGTACTGGTTAGATTTCGATTTTTTTTTAAGTGAAACTTTTTTGAAATTTTAATCCTCAACCTTTTTGTGTGTCGATAAGTGGCGGTGTTAAACGCTGTGTCGAGTAAAGTTGGAGCAGTGTCTCAACTGCCTTGGGCTATTGTAGAACAGAGAGGCATGCGCTCTTGCCACTTTCTTTTTTCAGGTTTTATTTCTATCGCCTGGTTGGAGCGAGCAATGTCTTTCTTACCTTTGACTATTGTAGAACAGAGTGGCATATTCCCTTGTCACTTTTTTATAGATGTCACTTCTATCGCATGTGAACATGTTGTTTTAGTACACACACATTTAAACGCACATGTTTTTTTAGTTTCAATTATTAGGCATTTGGATCTTATAAAAAAATATCAGGATATCTTCATTTAATATAAAGTCTTAAGAATTCGATTACGTTTTCGTAAAATAAAATAAAACCATCATCGTCATCACAACCATAAAAAAATCCTCTAAATGTCCGGTTAATACGCGCCACCAACAATTTAAGGGAAATTTGTAATCGGGCATTAAGCTTCCATAAAACAGGCATTACCTAGTTTCGGGCTATAGTTAAGGCTAATATTATTATGTACAGATATTTGGATAATCGATTCTCTAGAACTCGATTTTTTCATGATATCACAGACCACGAATTGAATCGATTTAAAAATCGTTTTTTTTTGCAAAGCTTCACCATCCCTATCTACAACACACTGTGTACACTATCCGCCCTCCTTTATTGTGGTTCGATACGTTCGTATAGTTTGTTGAATCTAGTTTGTAGTTTGCGTGAGCGTTATCATGAATTATTGTGAAATCTGTTTACCTTTTGCACACAACTGTACATAATTGTACGAAAATGTACTTCGATATAAATAAAATGATAGAGGTCTGTCGTTGTTCGCGCGTCACGCAAAAAGTTCTGGTTAGATTTCCATTTTTTTTTAAGTGAAACTTTTTTGAAATTTTAATCCTCAACCTTTTTGTGTGTCGATAAGTGGCGGTGTTAAACGTTGTGTCGAGTAAAGTTGGAGCGGTGTCTCAACTACCTTAGGCTATTGTAGAACAGAGAGGCATGCGCTCTTGCCACTTTCTTTTTTCAGGTTTTACTTCTATCACCTGGTTGGAGCGAGCAATGTCTTTCTTACCTTTGACTATTGTAGAACAGAGTGGCATATTCCCTTGTCACTTTTTTATAGATGTCACTTCTATCGCATGTGAACATGTTGTTTTAGTACACACACATTTAAACGCACATGTTTTTTTAGTTTCAATTATTAGGCATTTGGATCTTATAAAAAAATATCAGGATATCTTCATTTAATATAAAGTCTTAAGAAACTACGATTTTTATGAGCAGTATGCGTTCGGCGATGTGTATTTTTACCTGGGAAAAATGAGCCAAGCGGTATGCTGCGCATGCGTAGGGCAATGCAAGCTAGTGGCGAGTATCAGCTATTACTTAATATTGTACCAAAAATTGCTGATAAATTACGCATATCTAAAACAATCGTTCGATAAGATCACGATTTAAGTTTGTCGCGTTTCAGAATCAGACGGCATAAGGCATAAGGCAAAAGCATGCATAGTTAGTTATCAACCTCATCTTGAAAATCTTTCGGATTAGAACCTTCATTACGCTGCTAGCGCGTTACTATGACACTGGAAGTTTTCACACACTAACTTGATACACACAACACAGACCAGCCCCACAACGTACACACAGACACACACAAGTAGGTACGCGTATGGTGGAAGGGTTTTTATTTTTTGTCCCTCTATTTTTCGAACTTGGTTATTTTAGTTTAGCTAAATAGATGCCTGAGTTCGTGAGGCACACATGTGTACTGTCTTACGAACTCATATATTTATGACTAGTTTACCTTAGATTCAACAATCGCGATGTTGCATTTAAATGCATTTAAGGCAACAGCTCAAGTTGAAGTTCGGCTACTCTGACACCTTTGAGCTTGTTGTCATAAGGCCATAAGCCTTGAGCGCGCAAAAAAGTCGGGTGAAGCTGTAAAAGTCTGTCAGGCCAATAGTATTATATAATTTTAAAAAAACTGCTTGATAACTTATATATATAGCATCTATAGATCTGTTCCTGTAACTACACTAAAAAGTCAGTTTTACCCATTATGTTTTAGGTAACATCGCCCCTTGAAATCTATTTAAGTAGTGAAATAACGCTATAAACTATAAAGTATACAAGACGGGATGGTAGGAAATACTCAACAGTATCGCGACCACTGTTTTAGATTACGATTACCCGTATGCGTTACCCAAAAGGGCCCAAGAATACCTATGAGAGCGAGGCACCATGCCGTGGATCTCAACTCAGTCACTTGTTCAGCTCTCTACGCGACAGTCGTACGTCATAAGTAGTTTAAGCTTATTTGGCTACGTTTACGCAGTTTTAAAATAGCATTGACTGTTATTTAAGCTAAAAGGGTATTCATAAAAGGAGTTATATTACGTTATTTAAATTCATAAGTACATTACAATCATCATCATCTTCTTACCCTTATCCCACCTAAGTAGGGTCGGCACAACATGTTTTCCTTTTCCACGCTCGCCTATCAGATGTCATCTCAGTCAACACACCTTTTACACACATATCATTTTCCACACAATCCATCCATCCTTTTTTCGGTCTTCCTCTACTCTTATATCCATCGACCGTCATACTCAAAGTAAGTATAATACAATCATGATTGAGATATTTTACCATGATCTTAGTATGTCCTGTGATCTTGTATGTATGGCTCTATATTTTGTAATATTAGTGGCATTTTACGTAATATAGTTTGGTTATTGTGCACAAGTGAGGTGGCTCGGAAATAATACCAAGGCGCATGAATCCTGAGTTGCCACAAAAACTCCCTGGATAGTTCTTACAACACGGCGACCAACTTGTTAGTTCATTGAAATGATCGCAAGATACTTGTAATCTTATTATAATAATAATAAAGCCCTTTATTCAGACCGACTTATTATCTATTTACAAAGTGTTGAAACTAAAAACTATAAGTATGTTGAATATATTTTAAATAATAAAAAATCTATTCTAATATTTCATAATTTTTTGAAGGTCTGTTTGCCAATCGGCAAAGGCCTCCTCCAACCTTTTCCATTCCTGTCTCTCTCGGGCCACTCTATTACACGTTACTCCTGCAATTTGCCTAATGTTGTCATCCCACCTTTTCTGTGGTCTGTCCCTTTTCCCTTTCCCTTCACTAGGGTACCATCGTGTCACGATTTTACTCCATTTCTTTTGACTTCTTATGAAGTGCTCCGCCCATTGCCATTTAAGTCTTCTAATTTTGGATGTTATGTCTATGACCTTCGTCTTTTCCCTGATGACATGATTTTTTATTCGGTCTGAACGCGATAATAGCAGTACAAAAAACAACTAGTGTATCAAAAATTTGTTCGGTGATAAATGGATATGTCGTGTTACTATAACGTAGCTTGAGAATTTTCAATTATTGTATTTGGAGTTTCACAAATATTGCTTAACATCTAATATGATATATCTAACATATAATTTATTTCTTATATGTTACTTAGATTTTATAAAATGTAGCCCGTCAATCAATTTGAAACTTTAGTCCATAATGATAGAGTTTATATTTATTCGTATGAATATAATGTAGGTTTAGTTAGTACATCTGTCTGTCAGTTTGAGGTTGATGTGTGGCTAGTGCGTGTTGGAGACTCCATTAAGGAAGGGAATTATGGTTCGCTGTCGTATTAAGCTGTGCGCTTTCGGAATGCTGTAGCGACCACCGACTGTTTTGTTTGACGGTTGATTTATTATTCTATTTGCTTTCCAATAGGCAATGTTTCCTGCCTTGTATATTATGGGATTAAGACCATTTGATCAAATCGTTCGCGTATTGGGTGCTCAAGCCTTTCGTAGGCTACGTAGGGATTGAAACTTAAGTAATATAACAATTTTACACCGTGTTCGGAAACTGCAACTGAGTCTAAGCTTATAGTGAGGCAAAATTAATTAATAAAAAATTAATCGTCGTAGGTGGTAGAGCCACGCTGAAGCTATTACTGGTTTCAGCATGAATGGGTCGGCAGTCGGCAGTACCACCCAACCCACAGAAAACCGACGTGAATTAACAATGCTTGCATTGCTGCGTTTCGTTCGGTCAGTGAGAGCGTCGGAAGCCCACCTCCCTTGCCCTTCCTCTCCCCTTCCTTTCCTCTCCTCCTCCAACACAGTCTGGTAGCGCACTTGCGACTCCGCTGTCCGTTTGCCTCGTATGATATAAAAAAAAATATCGTGACGAAGCCATAGAATGCTGATAGGGCTTTTTCCAAGTACGCCTAGCTAGCTAGCATCCTCGACTTGAATCGCCAAGCATCTTTTAGTGTGTCCCGGTAGCTGGACTAGAGAGCCAGTCGCTTCTAGCCTTAGCGAGTTTACGATATTACACCAAGTCGTGCTTTAACGTCTGACGAGCTTGTGATCCAACGTTAAAATCAATATAGTATAAAAAAATGGAGTTTTGCATATGGCTTTTCTTATATCATAGGAGGAAAATGAACAAGTAGGTCACCTGATGTTAAGTGATAACCATCGTCCATAGACACTTGCAATACTAGGGTAGTCGCAAGTGCGTTGCCAGCTTGTGTTTTAGGGGGAAGGGAAAGGGAAGGGTAGAGCGGGAAGGGAGGAGAGGTGGTTCAGC
>MU159322.1:88156-108662 GCA_015888305.1 Antheraea pernyi | reverse complement strand
GTTCAGCAGCGCTCTCACTGACCGAACGAAACGTAACAATGCAAGCACTATTAATTCACGTCGCGTCGGTGTTTCTGTGACGCGCGGTGGTAGTACCCCGGGTGAGCCGACTCATTCATGCTGAAACCAATAATAGCTTCAGCGTGATTCTACCACCTATACTCATACAAAGTTCGAAAGGCCAGCGAGTTTAAAGAAATGTTGTGGTTATTTACTGAATTCAGCCTTAAATAATTATCCTCAAATGTTCAAATAAGTCAACTGTACGTTAACGCGAGCGTAGCTGAGACCAAAAGCTACTGTTGATATAAATGTGAATATACAATACGTACGTACGTTATTTAGTATTTAAGTAAATTATAGGTTGGTTATATGTATAACCATAAAGAATAATATTTTATTAAAGCGTTCACTTTGAAGTGAATAAAATTAATCGATTTACGTAAACGTCCTTCCCGCGTAATATATCCAGTCTCACAACTCGTAATAATGCTGCTTCACAACTAGTACTAATCGCCCAATACATTAAACGAATTCAAGAATCAATCTCAGTATTACCGTTCACCAATAACCGCCATATGTAATTTATATTTACAGCTCAGAGAACATGTTACCATTAAAATGTTTACGTTTAAAATCAAAGTGCCCGAGTTAGGTCATAAAACGGTTAGGTATTTAGGCCAACGGCTTTATTGTTGGATTTTGTAACGGAATAAGTTGAGTTTAAATGATTTGATTGTTAGTTACTATTCATTAATATGTTTCCTTAATATGATAAAGTGTAATGTTTCTTTGAGCGTTCGTTAGTACTTATTAATGTTGCACTGGAATCAGCTTATTGTTTTTTTATTTACAGACTAGATGATACCTTCGGCTTTGTTTACATCATTTATTATTATAATACAATATATTTCAAGTATACAGGTAAAATATTAAATACACAACGCTTAGTCCATTTCTCCATTTCACAGCAAGAGTACACACATTGCTCAACGCAATAAAAATTGTGGTCTCTTAAAACTTGATTATCTTTATATTAAATGTAGATCATGATAATTTTTTTTTAAATATGGACCAAATGTCTAAGAACTAAAACAAAAGAAAAAGATCGAAATCTGTCCAGCCATTTTATTTTAATTGATCGTAGAGGAGATAATTTTTGCTAAGTATGTTTTCGAGAGATGGTATTTTAGAAATGTTTTCCGAGTTGTAGGCGGTAGAGCCACGCTGGAGCTATTACTGATTTCAGTATGAATGAGTCGGCTCGCTCGGGGTAATACCACCCTGTTACAGAAACACCAACGTGAAATAACAGTGCTTGCATTGTTGCGTTTTGTTCGGTCAGTGAGAGCGCCGGAAGACCACCTCCTCTCCGCTCTTCACCCACCAAACACAGGGTGGACTGGCGACTCCCCTGGTGTTTTTAGTGTCTATGGAGGGTGGTGATCACTTAACATCAGGTGACCCACTTGTCCGTGTGCCTCCTATGATATAGACAAAAAAAAAAGATTTGGTGGTTGTGTTTTGATGTCAATAAGTGTCTTCTTGCCGTCAAAGTTGTAGGTGTAAGTATAATAAAGGTATTTTTGATCTAGTTTTTAATTCATCAGTATTGAAATTTAATTTATAATTAAATAAACAGGTGAATAACTGGTACCATATTAAAAAAATTAAAATTCTCATGTTTATACCTACTATATAATGTATGAATTTTCTAGTCTAGAATATGGAACATATGTGGTCTGAGTAGATGTAGTTTGTGTAATGTGCCTGAACAGTCCTAGTGCCAATGATCAAATATGAAGAATACATTAGTCCACTCCTGACTAGGTCTTGTATAACCAGACTGAAACATTAACCAGTTTACATATGTGTGAAACGCGGTCTAGACCCTTAAAAACATTTATAACAGATAGCATATACCTATATATAAAAATGTACAGTTTCTTTAAGGCTCAATCAAGTCAAAACTACTGAAAGTATCGGCATAGGACTATGACCTTTCGATGCGGAATATTTGGTAGATTATTCTAGGCTAAGGCTATCTTTTTTAATTCGACTCATCCTTTTCAATTTTTAAATTCCCAATGAAGCGGGCAGGAATCTGCTAGTAGTAAATTAACTTGAATCAAATTAAACGAATTATGGGGAACGCTTATCGGGTGTAAGGGGTCTCGAATAACATCTAAGACTTGAGACACTCAAGCCAACTATCACCTGCACGTGGTGCACCCTGCTGAATAACGAACGACTTACAGCCTGACTGGGTCGCAACCACCATGTATATGGCGAAAAACCAGTCATAGTGATTTGCTTCTGCGAGTCGCGTTTCGGGATCAGCCTATACATATCCAGCTTTTCACAGGCCGGCATGACAGCGACGACCATCGATGGATAATGTGTCACTCGGTGGTCACCATTGTTTTTGGATTGTACTGTGTTTACCATCAGGCATAGTGCAGTCATTTAGCCGTGCTGCTATAAAAAAAAACATCCAAGCCATCCTCACCTGCACTTGGTGCACCCTGCTGAATAACGAACGAGGCAATGGCGAAAGCGGGGTGGTATGGTTTTACAGCCTGACTGGGTCGCAACCATGATGTATATGGCGAAAAAGCCCGTCATAGTGATTCGCTTCTGCGGGTCGCGATTCGGGATCAGCCTGTGCATATCCAGCCTTTCGCAGGCCGGCATAACAGCGGCGACCGGCAATGGATAGTGTGTCACTTGGTGGTCGTCGTTATTTTTGGATTGTACTGTGCTTACCATCAAGCAAAGTGCAGTCATTTTGCCGTGCTACAATAAGAAAATAAAAAAAGAATTCAAATATGATATTCTAAACAACCACATGAGTATTTGATCATAGATATTCAATATTTGATATATTGAAATAGAGCAGTCATGATTTCGAACTAAATTTTGATGAAAACGAGTAAAAGTGATTATTAGCATGATATAAAATCATGGGAGTAGTAAATTAATAGTAGTGTTAAAAAGGATTATTGTGGCAACTAACGATCATCATCTTCTTACCCTTATCCTACCTAGGTAGTAATGTCACAACATGTTTTCTGTTTCCACTCTCGCATATCAGATGTTATCTCAGTATTCACACCTTTTACACACATATCATTTTTCACACAATCGATCCGTACTTTTTTCGGTCTTCCTCTACTCTTATATCCATCGACCATCGTACTCAAAGTTTTTCTAGTTACATGGTCTTTATCTCTCCTCATGACATGCCCATACCATGCAAACCTTACTCCTCAACTTCTCTGTTACTGGTGCTATTTTCAAACTTCCTCTGATATATTCATTCCTAATCTTATCCATTCTAGTTACACCATACATCCACCTTAACATTCGCATCTCTGTCACATGTAGTTGTCTCTCATCCATCTGTTTTATTGCCCAGCACTCTGTTTTAGCAAGTAATAATGTAAAGCGAAAATAACATTTATTCATAATATTGTAACTTGACCTCCCTCTCAAAATTAGTTTTACAAATTACAATGTGATCTCAACGAACAAACTCACTGTTGAAGAGTCGTGATGTCGTAAATTTTGCCAAATTACAGTATACAGAAATGTGCCTAATTCTAGGGAGTACAATGCGCAGGAGTTTTCTATTAGCAAGTGCGGTTTAAGGGTTTGGTTATATTGTTGAACGAAGCGAGTTCTATTGATGAGCGAAGCGATACAACGTGGGACGTGCTAATATAATAATAACATACTATTGGACGACCCAGTGGTCGACATTCGACCATAGTTCATTGATTTTTTAAAGTTTGAATTTTATTAGGGTTAATATCATTGTTGAATGTAGTATGAAAAAGGATAATTGGAACGTAAGAGTAAAATAATACATACAGTCGAGCATACCAACCTCCTTCGCAACCTTTTTTGAAGTCCTTTATTGACAGATGTCAAAATGTCTTTGTTATTTACATGTGTGTATATGTTGTGTAAAATTGAAGCAGTAGTGTGAGTAATGCATATTGTAATTTATTTAATGTACTTCTGATGCATTTTATATAAAATAAATAGCTTTCTGCACTTCTCCTCCATATAAATATTTAACTATTCCAAATTTCACGTTCATCCGTTCACCCAATTCCGTTAAAAAGGGATACAAAGTTTAGGCTCAACGTATTAATATATATGATTTTTTATTTATTGTTAATGTTACCTACAACATTAACGCACCCATAAAAACTTTAAAAATACTAACTGTACTTCATGGTTCCAATAGCGTTTGATTTCTACTCGACTGCAAATGTCTACAGTGTAAAGTTGTATAGCTTTGAATTTTTCCTAATACATAATTAAGTTATCGAAACCAAAAATAAAAGAATTAGACAAACAGTTCTTGACATGAAGTCATTGAAACATTATACTATTATATATTTTTAGTGCAGGTAACATTTGAATTATTTTTTGAAGAACTTTAAGCATAATAAAAATTTATCATCTTTAAGTACTGAATGTAATTGAACATCATTGTTTGTTTATAATAAGGCCATTTATTTGCATTTTTTATCTTCCATACTTCCATACTAGTTCAAATCAATGACGTTCAAAGCTACATTTGAGTAAAAAAAAAAATATTAACTTCATATAAAATTGTCAAACGAAACACTTAAGTATTCCAGCATTTGAATCTAGTTTAGCTTATCATAAGTCTCATTATTGGTACAACTATAAAAATAGTATGGCAGATGACGATTAACATCAATTTTACATGACTCTATATTAGATAAAAAAAATAGCAACGAGATAATACGATCATAGAAGTTACGCGTGTTCTTAGGAAAAACTATAGAAATACACTGACTTGTGTTTGCCGAGTGATTTTAAACTGGAGCCTCATACTTAAACGAGTCATGGAACCTATAATCGTCGGAGAATTTAATTTATCATAAGTAGATTTTATTAACCTGTGTAGGTAGTGATGCCGCTAATCGCTTCGCTTATGTCCATACAACTCTCTACCGAGGTATAGCCCGCTAGGACGACATCCCTACTTTGACCGCAGCCACACGCGCGTAAGAAATTAATCACAATTATGTGACAGCAACACTGTGTGTAATTTTATAATACGACGATTCATGTTGAATATATCTGAAGAAATGAAGAAGCAGTTAAAATAAATATTAAAATGTAATTAAAGAAGTGTTTTTATTTGGACATATTTATTCTTTAATTTGCAGAACTTAGCTAACTTTTACTATACCTTAGTTTTCGAGCAACAAAAAGAAAAAAAGGTTTGTTACTGGATACAGCACGCTAAAAGACATATCAAAGCATATATATATCAGGTTCATACATATGAAATTAACATTTTGTATGGAAAACGTAAAATGCAATTGTATATTTAATCAATCGAAGTATGTACCATTATTATCTACGCACTTTCGCTATTCTATAGGTAGTTAATTCATTCCATTGCTGAAAAAGATGTGGGAACGAGAATCAATAATATCTTTGAAGGCGGTTTATATTACCTAATCGGAACTGAATTCTTTTTCTTACAAGAAGTTGTCCATATTTCGAAAAAAGTGGTAATCTATTGGAACAAGGTCCGGGGATTTTTTTTTATTGTAGCACGGCAAAGTGACTGCCCTGTGCCTGATGGTGAGCACAGTACAATCCAAAAACAACGGCGACCACCAGGAGATACGCCCTTATTCGGCGGTCGTCGTTGTCATGCCGGCCTGCGTAAATGTCTCTTGACGTTATTCCTGAAGGACCCCATGTATGTATGTACGGGAGTATGGGAGGTGTCGGAGGCAGTCCATTCGCAGTTCCTTTAATTTACCTACCGTTTGTCGTAAACTATGGGGTCTGGCGTTGTCCTGAAGCAGCAGTAAGGTAGAGAGATTGGCTAGTTAGTAGAAATGTGTAATAGAACCCTCGTTTAGCTATATTAGTATAACACTACTGTGTCGTTGAATTCCAAACGTTTTACCAGTGCGTATGTAAGCAATAGTATGTGTGGTTACTGATGCCTGCACTTGGTCTGCATGGTGTATTATCTTCAAAGGATACGAAATGAAAGTATATTAAAAAAATTGTAAACAATATTATCAGTTCACATCCTTTCTCTAACGCATGCGCAACACACAGCATGCCCTACTTCTCCATGGCAAGTTTTAATAACGTTATGTTAAATGAAGATATTGGTATTTTCTATGTGGTAGAGCCATGCTGAAGTTAATACTGGTCTCAGCATGAATAGGTCGGCTCGCCCGGGGTACTACCTCCCTCTCATAGAACACCGACGTGAAATAACAGTGCTTGTATTTTTGCGTTTCGTTCGGTCAGTGAGAGCGCTGGAGGCCTACCTCCTCTCCCCTTCTCTCACTCATCCCCTCTCCTCTCCCACTTTCCCTTTCCCCAAACACAGGCTGGCAATGCACTTGTGACTCCCCTGGTATTGCAAGTGTCTATAGACGGTGGTGCAGGTGACCCGCCTGTTCGTTTGCCTACTATGTATAGAAAAAAGATCAGATAAAACTAAAGAATAATTAATCGAAATGTATCCAGTAATTTTGCGTTATTTTCACACAACGACATACCTCCATCTTGTATATGCGTAAATTTTAGGTAAAGAAAATTTATAAATTGACAATTTAAAAAAATACAAAAACGAAAATATACAGTAACTTCATTGCGATAAGTTAAGAATTGCGATGTCCCGGACCTATCAGATATCCGCCAACAAAAGTCCGTCCGTGCCACATTGTCTGCGAGCAGGAAGCGACCGATAATATCTTCTGATGATATATAAATGTAACGAGGCACGAGCTGGCCGTACACCGTTGTTTATGTCCTAACGTGGTGGAATGGATAGAAAAATAATTGATTAAGCATGTAACTTTCCATATATTTTTTAAACTAACACCTTATACTTGGTTTTAAACAATGGGAAAACTTCCTTGGGAAAATTTCCAATGGGAAAACCTAATTATATGTCGCTTATATAATACTTTGAAAAATCCTTAATTTACTAGTAAATGTCATAATAATGGATTTGTTTTTTAGAAATTTAGCCAGAACTAAAAACAGACACCGCAATATTAATTATATATGTAGACATGCCTCCCTCCTTGATTAAGATAGTATCATACAATATCAATACAAACAATATGTCCGTAATAATATTTAAAACAAGCTACGCCCGCGGTTCCGTTTGCGTTTAAAACACAGTGATTCTTTTCGTCTCGTGATTTTATTTATAGTCATATTGTATGATTGTAGAAGTATTAAAATAGTAATGCAATAAATCATCATCAGCCTGTAAGAGACCCACTGCAGGGCCATAGGCCTCTTCCCGCAGGAACGTATGGACATAGCATAATCACCACGCCAGCTCACGACGTATTGGTGATTTCAAACTCTGAGAAATCCACAGTTCTATGTTTTCCCACATACAGTAGTACTACAAGAACATTTCTCAGGTTCAGATTTCCTCACGATGTTTTCCTTCACTGTCAGCCGATAGTGTCACGAATTTGAATTGGTAAATGTACGTGAATTCAGAATAATTCTTTGCTACATGGTTCGAACCTGCGAACATCGAAATCATATTCCACTGGTCAAACCACTAGCCCACCACGACTTTTAAAGTAGTTTTATCTATTCGTAGTGTGGTTTTTTTTATCTCATGTATAAAATGTGCAAGAATTCGGTTGACAATAAATATATGTATTTTAATTTGAAATTATTTTCTTGCATGATTTCTAAAACTTTATTGATAATTTATATCAGCTATCATCATATTATATTTTTTATCTGTAAAAGTTCATAAAGATCAGTAAAGGCATTTTTGAGTTAAATCCAGACAAACAGACAGACAGACATTTTTTAAACATTATATCACAAAAAAATGTAGAGTTAGATATATTTTTTTAATTTTATTTCATTTAGAGATATCAATCCACAAAGAACATTTCAACATACCCTACGATCAGTACGAACATACCGTTTTTTTTTTATTTACGTGGGGAAATCCTTTATGGATACGTCACCCTCTCGGGGGAGAGAGTGGGTCATGTCCGACTCGTACGGAGTCAAATACAAAATTACAAATGACAAAATCATCTTACAATTAATAACAAAATGCCATAAAATCTTGGTTTCTTTACTGGCCGGTGTATTCAAGATTTCATGGAAGTTGCCCACCCTAACTAAACAGTGACTGATCGATCTATTAATATGAATAAGTTATTTTCTGTATGTAACATTCTATGTCATGAAGTAAAGGTGTTTAAGAAATTGTCGACTATTTTGCAATACATCGTTAATTTAAATGGTATAACTTCAATACACGTTTCCTGTGACGTGGATATTTATCGGCGCCGGAGCAGCGCGTCCTTACATGGACACCTCGCGCTAGTGTGACCCACTTGGAATCGGGACCGTCTAACTACGTCGAATTTACAAACAATAGAAGATGTTTTTATTTTAATATCTAGTAAATTCATTCGCTTTTCTCGAATTACTCGTACTCATAAATTTAGTGACAATCTTTAAAATCGATAAGAATTTTTCTACATTTAAAGGAATAGGTACCGAAATAAAAATATTTTAATTATTAGCATAAATATCAAAATTATTTATTCATATCACAATTATTATTATTTTTTTATCAAGGAATAGAATTATGTTTGTTGTAAATTACTCAATAATTACTCTATTAGTAATTCAAAAATACATAACGATTGCTAGACTACATATTATATAGTTACTAATATTATAAACGCGATCTACTCAACGTCAGAGGTGCAGAAGATGACTTTTCAACGAAAAAAAGTAGTGTTTCTGATGGATTGATCAACTCTAATTATTGCAAGTGGAGCTGCGAGCGAAAGCTAGTATATATATAGATAGAAGAAAAAAGTGGGTGGGTGCTTATGACCATACGACAACAGTGAAAACAACTGTTGACACGAGCCAACCCGAGCGTCACGTGTTACTTTCGTTCACTACATCTAAAAAAGTTTACAAATAAGAAATCCCGACATAATATTACAATAAATAATGAATTTCTTAATTTTTAAATTTAGAATACATTTCCTACAAATCGGTGTGTGAATTCGTCATATATAGCCCGTATTCGGGTTGTTGACAATCACGAGTCCCATGTTCGCTTATTAACGCTACATGAGGCGATATATCACGTTCCTCATAGAAACTTCGCAACATATTCTCTGCTGTTAAAATAATGTGGTACAAGGAATAATTGGATAAAATTAAATGTAATAAAATATTAACCATTTAAATAACGCATTCTTAGTATTCTTTCTGACAAATGACATTACAGTTTCTATAGATTAAATTCCCATAAAAGGCCTCTTATTATCACCAGATGATTCCTTTTGCTTGTAAATAACATACTAAACCCAACTAGGTAATTGAGTTTTTTTTACATGTTAAGGGCTTTGTGTTTGACCAGAATAAGAAGTAGAAGTGTCTTACTGATAATAATCTTCAAACTTCACTTATCTGAAAATTTATATGGATGCTGACCCGTGCAACTTCGTCTGCACCAAATCGGATATCACCGGTTTCAATTATATTTTTAAACGCGAAAAACTTTAATAAACCTTTTAACCCGCAGCCACAGCTACCGTTTCCAATTGTAAATCCAAACTATCAAGGGACTCACTGAATCATATACCCAGATGGTATGTAAGAAATATTTTAAAATAAGCCAACAACCCGTTCGTAGCGTCATTTACCGGGTTCAATTAAGATAAAAACTAACCTACATATATTAGAAGTTCGGTTGGAACGAAGTTCCTATCTCATTTTTTGTAGACGTTTACTATAGAGTCAGTATAATTTACATTATAAAATATCAAGTTGATAGAGTTAAATTGTAAAGTTAACGAACGATAAAATATATTTATAGAATAAATAATGATAACGTAAATACTGAATGATCTGGGACAGTCAAGTTAATAAAAGTTAATATATCGATAGGCAATCCTTTAGTTGGTTTGCTGTTGAAATGAATATTTTATGTATGTATATATTACATACACACTCTCTCTTTCTTTTTCTCTATCACGACACCTAACCTACTGCACATAGACTCTGAACATGGACAATACGTAAAATTAAAATTTAATAATCATCTCTACCACTTACTTTATCATAACTTCATAAATAATCTTCAACATATCATAAATAATCTTCAACTTGTGTTAAAACTTTTTTACACTACATTGTATTGAAGAAAAATATAAATATGAAAAAGGTATGAACATCGCGTCGACGCGTCAACTATCAGTTGCCTGTAACTATTCATCTAAGAGCTAGCAACGGTTTCGAGAGAGAATTTCAATAAGCTAGTTTTTTATATGTCTTTATGTTCTTCTGGACAACGTTCTGCTGGTATACTTTGCGTTTATTGGTGCATATCACACCTTTACAGGCAAAAATTTTGATTTTTAAATAATTTTAGAATGTTTTGTTTTTCACTAACTTTGAAACGCTACTTAAACATGAAATTATTATTGCCAGACATTTTATTATTATCAATAATGTACCCGATGTTATTTTTTGGAAATAAGTATGTTGTAAAGTATGTTCAAACCATGTTAAGATAGTTGTAATTTTAATATTATTTTATTTAGACATAGAAGAGAATAAATTAAAAATAATATGTATAAAATAACTTAGTTGTAGCTATAGTTTAGTGCAACACTGGTTGTATGATAAAGATAGCGATAATTGTGGCAGGGCCTGTTATAGACGCATGTTCCCGAATCATATGTTTACGTTTATCGTCGTTTTTCATTGTTTATGGTGAAATATTAATATCATAATGGTTAATAAAATGGAATATGTTCTTTGCAATGGAAAAAATTAAATAGTTTCGAATGAATTACTTTTATTTATAAAGAATATCATTGGGCAAATTATTGTCAATAACAAAATTGTTTGGCAGTGATAGATTCATGTTTTTAATAATGTTTAAAAAGAAAGCTTTACTGGAGAAAAAGTTTCCTAAATTTATTTAAAAACCAATATTTTATATTTAAATTATATTTGTAATTATTATTATTAATACTATCTATATTAATACCTTTAAAGGTTTTTTTTTTTTTTCGAACTGACTACGCTATTGACCAAGCAAGGTCTTAACAGCTTCACCGGACTACTAAGGCGAGCGCTTAAGGCACTCAACCGATTTTATTTTGACAACTAGCTCAAGGGTGCGCGGCACACCTCGGCTTTGGCTGTTGCCTGATACATGCAATTCGCGACCTATGTAAGCTAACCTAAGCTAAGCTAACTATTCATACATATATGAGTTGTTGAAACATATATGTGTACCAAGCATACATACCTCAACAACCCTTATATATATTTCGTATAGGATAATATTCTAAACTATTTCAGTGACTCTGCTCTAAAGTTTCAATAAACTTATGAGGTTAATAAAGTATTGAATAATGTATTGAAGCCTCCTTGAAATATAGGATAAAGTATTATTTTCCGCCATACCAGTATATAATTTAAAATCACACACAAATACACATGTATATATATGTATGAATACTTTTTTTATCTCCACTGATATGAAACACTTGTTCTAGATTCATATATATTAGCGTAACTACCTTGAAAATAGTTATCAGTTCTCACGAATACTTAATACACAATTAATTACCAACTTCAGGGTCCCGCTTTTAGTGCGCGTATCGTAAAAATTCCCTTTCATCATTTTTTCCAAACGCGCCAAAGGAAGTATAACGTCAAAGACCTTTGATGAATACTATTGCGATTAAATAGTATATCTGGTTACTAAAAGTACAATAGGCAACAAGTTAGAATAGTTTCTCAGCGACAGCCATAACACCTGTGCAAGCAAATATCAAGTTCGTACCTAATAACCTTCAGTAATTCTGTGTAGTGTATATTACAAGAAATATACGTAAAAGTCAACAAGTTATAACACATATTAGGTATAGTTGATGTGAAACCAACATCTTACATTATTTAACCGACTTGTTCTAAAAATGAGGCGGATAATTTGTTCGGATGTATATATCATATTTTTATCACAAATTTGGAATTTGGGTTGACACCGACTTCAAATAGATTAATAAGTCTATGTAAGGTTTTTTTTAGTAGTATGGTGGGACATCGTCCGTCGGGCCCGCTAGTTATAGTATAAAAAGATAGATATCGATATATGGTCATTTTCTGATAGAAAAAGTTCTTTAGCTCGGAGCTAAAGGAAGATTAAAATGATTCCAGTTTATCCGGACTAATCTTCGAATTGGCGGAAACGATTTTAATGAGACTTTCACTAATAGACAGAGGACTTCCTCTAAGTATTTATTGTCTAGGTTGTTTCATTACACGATTCCATTATTACTAAACAAGTAATAATTACATTAAAGTGAAGTAAGTTAATATTATATTTAAAGGGTTGTAAGGGTTACGTGCTGATGTCTAGATTACAACTAAAACGTAAATTAACCACGACCTAGAATGAATCTAAATAAGATAAGTATTACCTATGAAATAACCACTATAGGCACTGAAGCACAGAATTCATTTGAAGCAATGATGGCTTAGTGGTTAGCGTATTAAGGAATAGCGGCGATCGATATAGTTTCGAATTCTTGCGGATAAGGTATACCTTTTGGCGAAGGAAAACGTGACGAAACCATAGCATGGTGGTAAACCTTTCCTAAGTACGTGTACGTCTATTTTCAAGTGGAAAATTTGACGCCCAAGAAGGCCTCTGAAAGTACCTAAATGTACGTTAGAGCAGTTGCACTGGAGAGCCAGTCCCACTCTAGGCTTAGCGTGGTTACCATCACCAAACCACATCGTCATTTAACATCATGCGAGACTATGGTCAAATGCTTGAACCTAAAAAGTATGAAAAAAATGTGTGTAGCTTACATGTTGTAGGATTGAAACTTTCAAAAAGAAAGCGAGAAGAGCGTATACTGTTTACTAACACCAGAAGACAAGCAAGACACACCTTCCACTAAGATGTTTTGCTTAAACAATCATTCTGAGCGAAGTCACGGGCACCTGCGAGTTTTATAATATAATAAATTTACAACACAGTCTAAGCGAGTGCAATAACCAGTTCAGTTCGGAAGCGCGCGCGCACCGAACAATATGGCCGACAGACGTGACTAGAGATAGTGCTCCCATTAAAATACCTGCCGCCTTGAGATGTTTCAAGCTGTTGTTCTCGACTGTGTAGGAGGAGAAAAATATTACTTGATTGCTTCCTATACATGACATATTTAAATTTCAACCTTATATATTTAAAATATGGGAACTTTCAGATTTTACTTGGTCAACAAACGTACTAAATCAATTACAGTATAGAATACATGTATCTTCCATTCAAAACTTTCGCTACAGTTGTATGTATGTTGTAATAGCTCGTAACTAGATGGCGCTGCAACACGTCAACTTCTATACATTTTAACTGATCGCTACGAAAATTAGTTTACTTAGATATTTTAACACTGTAATTATCGGCACGATGTCTTTTTTTATAATTCAATAATGATATCAAATCTATATGTAAATAGACAATATAAATCAGATCAATATCTTTATCTTCTTCGATTCCCATTTTTTTTGTCGTTGCTATTGACGAACTTTATTGTTTCAATAAAAAAATTGTAAATAGTATGTAAGTCTATATTCCTCATATATTACGCTACTGTACGTACATTTGTATAATACACATTATATATATATATATTAACACAAGAAAAAAACGTATGAAACTCTTATTATGATCTCCAATTTCAACCACTGGGCGACCAATAAATACGTGCGAAGCCAGTTCTACAGCTGTGCTGTGAATAGCAGCACGATCTAGCTATTATTCTATCTAATATTATAAAAATGAAAGCCAGTTTGTTTGTTACGCTTTTACCTGTTAATTTCCCCAGTAATCATCATTAAATTTATATACACGTTTACATGGTTACCGAGGAGCTACATGAGATACGTTTTATATAGAAAACCACTGTTCTATAGGCCAAGCCTACGTCAATGTGGGCGAAGCCCCGAGCAAAACCTAGTATTGTATAAAAGGAAGTGATTTAAAGCTTGATTATAATATTTTATACACTAAACCGGGACTTTATAATCGTCTAGTTTCTTCCCTGTCGGCCACATATTCGACGGTGGTCGAAGCCGTGCCGCGATATGAGAGCGGTTAATAATCACGACTATAGCTGACTGGTTCTCTAACTACGTATCACGCAAAAGCAAAACGATAACAGTAGTACTAAATATTTGCGTCGAAATCGCAAATTCAGATTACGTACGTGCTAGTGGTAGTACTAATAATCATTGCAGGTAATTGCTGCTATTTTATAACATAAAATTTATTTATTTATGTATTATTTATTTACATATTTAACCAACATAGTAAAATGTAATATTTATAAAAAAAATGCACTTGACGAACTTATTGGAAGATTTTAGTGTTACGTATACAGGGGCAGGAGTGCTGTTGATTCACTAAAATTTAGTTACGATCGCAGAATGACAACAGTTTGTCATTTTAAGGAGATATTTAATATCGTCTTTCAAATCACTTTTACTATCGCTTTGCTTACGCGAAATACATAATTACAAGGCGGATTCCGTTGCAAATTAACTTGCAATTAACTTGTCACGCTATCTAACTTTATACTGCGTTATTATACTGCAAATATTGTGAGAAGATTGTTATACGTTTACGATTAAACTGTAAATAATATATGCAATATTATAATCTAATTATAATACTTTTTCGGTTTCCTACTTTAATTTTCAATAGGCCAGTTATAGTTTTATCTTGATTTTTTTATGTCATAGGTGGCAAACGAACAGGTGACACCTGATGTTAAGTGATCACCATCTATCACTTGCAACACCAGGGGAGTCGCAACTGCGTTGCAAGCCTGCATTTTAAGGGGAAGGGGAAAGTGGAAGGGGAGGGGAGGTGGGTCTCCGGCGCTCTCACTGACCGAACGAAACGCAACAATGCAAGCACTGTTACTTCATGTCGGTTTTCTGTGAGAGGGTGGTACTACCCCGGGCGAGCCGACCCATTCATGCTGAAACCAGTAATAGCTTCAGCGTGGCTCTACCACCTTCAAAACCTGATTTGCTTACTATATGTCAAAACTGGTGAAAAATTCAATTATTTTTTCCATTCCAAAATTTTAGATTAAACTCTAATGTATGTAACTTGCTTCGACCCGAGAATTCGTCCGCTTGGAATTATTATTGGGTTAACGGTAACTTCAACTGACGACTTCGTTTACGTAGAAGGTGAAAATATTTCTAAGTAATACATATTTTAACCCCGATTTTGAAACATTCTTCATTGGTGCTCCGCTCCTTTTGGTTTTAGCTTGATAACCTTCCTCGATAAATGAGCTATCTAACACTGAGAGAATTCAAATCGGACCAGTATTTCCTGAGGTTAGCGCGTTCAAGCAAACTCTTCAGCTTTATATTATAAGTATAGATTAATATAGACGTTATTATTCATTACATGAACTTACTCTATAAATAATATAGGCATACAATGTAGTACTTTCTTTTGAGAAGAGTGAACAAGACATATATACAGTCGCTCAAAAGTTTCTATTATTGTAGAGAATAATTTCTAGAACAACTGATCCGATTACATCTTTTTTTAATGATAAAAAAATACCTCCTTCCTGAGGGATAGAGACTATGGCCTAATTTTTGTTTTATAACGAAATGTACCTCGCAGTTTCACTTGTCGTTAATTATTCACACTTTCGATATCTGGTCTGCATTATGCGTTCTTGCTTAGCGTAATTTGTGATTTTTTTTTAAAGATCTTCGCTCCTAAGGACCGTGGCAAGGCTAGGTAGCATATTATTTTTCTTGATAAATACTCTTTAAAACATAAAAAGGTTTTTTCACAGACTTGATAGTTTAAATAAATAAAGAAAGCAATTTCTTGAGATTTTTAATATTCCAGATTAACGCGTCAGAATTGGTGGGTGGTTTCTTCCATCAAATGAAAACGATAGAGTTCTACAGTGGTTAATCATAAAGGTAAGTCCACATAGAAACAAAAACAACATGAAACCTGCTACCTCAACATCGATGTCTGCCGATTGGATTTATAGTTCGGTATTACCGACCGGCCTTCGCAGTGGGCCCCCGGGCGTGCATTGAGTTAGTGTCCGATTTAAGCTGCCTGCGCCTGTCTGTTCTGTGCCTTACGCCTAAGGTGACTATGTCTTCTGTTTAGAAACTGTTCTGGTTTTACTATACGCTGACTGAAGGATTCAAAATATTTGACGTAACTAAAATCAGGACGCTTGGAGACGCTTTTAGGGGTCCTTGGAGAAATTGTATGGGACAAATTGAGCAAGGAGTTTATTTGGCTTTTGCGTCTTTGCCTGGCGATATTTGTGTTCTTGGTCAAGAAAGCAATCCGTAAGAGGATCCCTCAAGGAACTTCGCGATAACAGCACTTCTATTTGAACGAGCGTTAAAAGACGTTTCTGATCCGTTTCATAAATATTTCCTTTGAAACTAGGTATTGTCGTGCTATGACTGATCTTCATGTATATATAAGTGAGACTATTTACCATATAGCACAGTCTTCGGCGAACTTCTTCTACTAGCTGCTTGAGATGTTATATCTTATATTAAATTTATACTTACAATCAAATAGCAAAAAGACTATATCTGTACATAGAATATATTTCAGAAAAATACTCTGGGTGCTTTAGAATCTCAGACAAAAGAATACGCCCACGTAGACAGAAGCTCTCAAAGGGGAAACACCCCGATTTTGAAACATTCTTCATTAATGTTCCCTTCTTTTCTGTCTTAGCATGATATACATAACCTTCCTCGATAAATGATCTATATAACACTGAAAGTATTTTTTAAATCGGACTAGTAGTTCCTGAGGTTAACCCCTACAACGTCACAAACTCATAAACTTTACCTCTTTATAATATTAGTATAGTAGTCTATAACCTTCCTCCATAAATGAGCTATAAACCATTGTACGATTATTTTTTTTTGTATCATAGGATGCAAACGAACAGGTGAGTCACCTGATGTTAAGTGATCACCACCGTCCATAGACACTTGCAATACCAGAGGAGTCGCAAGTGCGTTGCCAGCTTGTGTTTGGGGGGAGGGGGGATGGAAGAGAGGGAAAGGGGAAAGGAAGTGGGCCTCCAGCGCCCTCACTGACCGAACGAAATGCAACAATGCAAGCGCTGTTACTTCACGTCGGTTTTCTGTGAGAGGGTAGTACTATCCCGGCGAGCCGACCCATTCATGTTGAAACCGGTAATCGGACCAGTAGTCCCTCACATTACCCCCTACAACGTCACAAACTTTACCTCTTTATAATACTAATATATATATTGAGATTATTCGTGTGTTTGTTAAGTTTGTTTCGAATTTGAATTTTTATACTGTTGGCTTGATTCTAATGTCTAAACGTAAGTTTTCTGTTAGTATTGTATAAAATTAATTTATTCGTTATAAACAGTTTTAATATTGTTTGTATGATATAAACATAGACACATCTAAGTTCTTATGAATAAGTTTTATATAATGTCGCTACTTCATTTCTGCTTGTAAAATTATCTTTTGTACTGTTATTTAATACGAACAGAGTATCGGGTTTTTGAAAGTAATTATATAAATAAATATAATTGATTAAAATCTATCAGAAGAACTATCTATCTAAAAGAGGAACTTCCAGTTTACATAGAAATACGGAATCCGTGGTCACCTTTGCGGTATCCAAGTAGATACTTCATGGGTGCGGTTCATGTAACGGTGGTTGTAATTACCGAGACGTAAGCTCAGCTAGCTACTTGTTCATGTTTTAGCATATTAATTTTAATAAATGTTTGAATTGACAACATGGCAGTTGAATCCTACTGTTACAAACTGCTACACAATCCTTTAAGAAGTACGAATACTAGAATTACTTTTACATATATTTTTGTATTTTACTGTCCGAACATATTAGCCTCATTATTCCCCAAATTTTCTAACACCATCAAGAGAGGGACTGATGAGATATCGTTACCAAGTCATACAGCGTCTTAGCTTCACCCGAACAGGGTTCAGCCAAGATGCTGTAACAAATACTGCGGGTCGCGTTTCGAGATCAGCCTGTGCATATCCAGCTTTTTGTAGGCCGGCATGACAGCGGCGACCGGCGATGGGCAGTATGTCTCTCGGTCGTCACCATTGTTTTTTTGATTGTACTGTGCTTACCATCGAGCCACGCTGAAACTATTACTGGTTTCAGCATGAATAGGTCGGCTCGCCCGGGGTAGTATCACCCTCTCATAGAAAACCGACGTGAAGTAACAGTGCTTGTATTGTTGCGTTTCGTTCGGTCAGTGAGACCGCCAGAGGCCCACCTCCCCTCCCCTCTCCTCCTCTACCTCTCCCTCCCCAATCCCTTCCCCCCAAAGGGTGGCAACGCACTTGCGACTCCTCTGGTGTTTTTAGGGTTCATGGACGGTGGTGATTACTTAACAGCAGGTGACCCACCTGTTCGTTTACCACTTATGACATTTAAAAAAAAATAGAACAGTCATTTTGCCGTGCTACTATAAAAACAAAAACACTAATCATCAACGACTCTCTTTCGATGCTGTTCTTGACACAAATGTTCAATTTGTAACATAAAAGCGGATTTGTATCGACTTCATTTCTTTAAGCTCGTAGATTTTCCAGAACAAAACATAGAGTATTTGTGCTCAGAGAATAAACTTATGATTTGAAAAAAAAAAGTTGTGCACTTGATAATTATCTTTGCAAATCTACACAAATAAAAATCAATAGCCGAATGTATGTAAGCACATCACTTCAGAACGGCTATTTGTAGTTATTTTTTTGTCATCTTACCAGACAAGATTTGTATGAAATAGAATGTTTGAAAAATTGTACGGGAAAGTTGAAAGATCCAGGTTAGAAATTTTTTATATAAAGTTGAGTAAGACAGAAGAAAAATCCTCAAAAATATTGACTGATTGACATTCGTTTGTTCAGTTATCATTTCATTAGATATTCGTGCTGTGAAAGGAATATTTTGATTATTTTTTTTCGTTAGTGCATTGCCGGGATGGACAGTTATATATAAAGTAATGTATGAATAGTAAATTTAACTCATGAATATTTGAAAATAAATGATATCTCGTAATTTGATACCACAGTCATAAAGAATTCAGCGGCAGTGTCAATCAACCACGTGAAAAATCTCAGCGAGAGAGTTTTGTCACGCGTGAGACAGGTGATCCATCTCGCAGCGTGTTAACAGAACAACCAAGTTACATTTACAGCTAAATGCTTTCCTTTATCCATTATGCAATAGGATAAATTCGTTTTCCCAACAGCAATAATAAATTTGTCTCCGCGATATGTCACCAAAGTACTAATGCAGTTTCTAAACACATTTTTGTTCGGAGAATCACTGAAAGTTTTCGTACACCGACGGTAATTGTAACTTTGCGCTCAGTGTAAGGATTTTTGCGAGACGGAAAATCGTCGGATAACTTTATTTTTAAGGATAAGATTGACGATTTAAGTAGGTCTTACGATATACGAGTTAGGGGGACCATTATCTAATCGTAAATTCTTTATTCGCAGATCTTTACTTTCCACTATTCGGTTTTAGTGTTATGGCCATATTTTATAGGTCAGTTTTTCAATCCTAAAAACTTTACCAAACTGGTCGTCCCATATTTCAGACTTAGCAAAACCAGTAATAGTTTTTAAGGTAATAGTGTTAGGCTTTACAGTAAAGTTCCAAAGTATGTTACCGATTTGCCGGACTGTAAGTTTAAGTGCCACGTCAAGCGGGTTTTGGTGTCAAAAGACTATTATAGAGTGAATCAATATGTGAACGATGGTGATATCTGGAATTAACTCCTCTCTGTGCATCCACTCAAAATAATTGTATGCCGTGATGTATCTATACATACATATAATAAAAATGTAACTGACCGCTGTCTGTACATTAAGTATATATGAGAAAAACTATTATTAGGGGTCTTTATAAATGCAATAGAACCCAAAACAATGATTTTTAGAATTTTTGTCTGTTTGTCTGTTTATCTGTTTGTCTGTTCACGCTAATCTCGGAAACGCCTTATCCGATTTAGATGTGGTTTTCACTGATATATAGTGATAAGCTTTACTTAACATTTAGTGTTTGTTTCATGTCAATCGGTTCGTAAATAAAAAAGTTATGCCAATTTAAAAAATCACGTCGAACATTTGTTAAACTATCTATCTACTATTCTTTCTCTGTTCAGCAGCATTGACTGAAACTTTACTAAATTTCATAATAAAAATAATGGTCTATATAAAATTACGATTATCTATACATATAATAAAAATAAAGTGTCTGTATGTAATATCAAAATAAAATTGTTTCATTGATTGGGTATGAAAGTATACACATAAGTATAACAAAAAT
>MU159322.1:67646-79875 GCA_015888305.1 Antheraea pernyi | reverse complement strand
GAAATCCTCTTCTAGGATCCGTCACTGCAATACATAGGTTTCCAGCCATCGCGGCTACATTACAACGGCTCGCGCGCGCAGCTGTTCAAAATAAATAACTCATATAAGATAGAGTGAATCGCGTATTTACGTCTATCTTCTTCTGTACCATCCGGTTTTAAATATTTTTAATTTTGTCAATAAATAGTTAACAAATCGATCAAAAATTGTAGAAAAAAAGATTTAAATTAACTAATAATAAAATCATACAATAGAATTAAGTATGTATAAACGGGCGCGCGACCGTGCTGCCATCTGGTTTAAATATAAGTAAGTAACAAATTAAATGAGAAATTATTTAGAAAATTTGCAGTGTAGTTTTTTGTTTCTCATTTCAGTTATCATAAACCAATCATATCATATTTGACGTATGATAGTAATTATATTATTGTTTTAAAATGTATAGTGGTTATGATAATGAATGTATATATATTACTAGTGTTAATCATCAATTTTTTTTAATCTATGGTCGAAGGTCGACCCCTGCACTGTACGAGCACTCGTATAAATTAAAATAACATTTACTGCAGTATACTATATAAGTAGGTGTTTGTTATTTTTTAATTTGTAAATATTTATATCATGTACTCGCTGGGAATGTAATGAATATTATTAACATATAAATATGCGAATAAATACAGTTCAGCACGTTTTCCTCCTGTTTGAAAAACCTATTTTCTTTATATTCCTTTCATTCAGTAGCTATAAAACTCAAAACAATGGAACAGCTGTGCTCTTTCTTGAATTTTTGAATCAATCATAGTCCGAATTATTTAAATTCAATCATTTGTAAATTGAAATTGTTTACATTAGTGTAACTCTTACATCTATTGATAATCCGAGCAATAATTATATACATTTTTATACAGTTTATTAATTAAATATATGATGGACTGTACAACCTCGATACATAATACGCGTCACTAGTCTGACGCAAGCGATATACGTCACAATAACATCGGTTATGGTGAAGGAAAACAAAAAGAACAATAGAAGTGCTATAGACGCTTCAAGAGATCATAGTTCAGTGGTATCGTGTTGGGATGCCGACCTAGTTTTCTGTGAAGAAGAACATCATAAACAAACATTCCTTAATGATAGGTTATTTTTTTAATACACGTTTAGCTTTCACAAGTTGAATATCTGTTGTCAAGAAACTGTTGATGTATTTCGGAATTTCACTTAAGCATATGTCACTTTAAGATAAGCGTGGACTCGGACAAAAGCCATCATCTAACATGAAATAAAATTGTAGTCAAAAAGTCAATTGTCAAATTGATGTCAAATCGCACAGAAAAGTAAATAAAGGCGATGGCAAAAAATAGTAAACAGGTCTTCAGAACAATTGACAAACGGACGGTTAGTCGTTCAGTTGCTATTTTAATTTATTATATAGTCATACTGTAAACTATAAATATTTACTCTTTATTTTCATGGATACACCCATGCGAAGCCGGGGCTAGCAACTAGTAATAATAAAAAGAACGGAAAAAAAACAACAAACGAACAATATATAATTAATACACTAAAGTATTATTAAAACGAACTCTTTGAAAAATAAAACGAAACATTGAAAATCAAAACAAAATTAATACAAATTAAAGGAACGTACAACAACTGGATGAGGACGCGCCAATGAAAGGGGCAAGAACCCCCTAAACACCCCCTAAAAATTTAATTCATCACACCGGCCTGAGACATATCTCCACCGCGTCCCTTCCCCTTTCTTCCGCCATTCTTTGCTTTCTTGTACGCTTTTTTCCAAGAGCAAGACGGGTGTACGCGGCTCTCGTATCTAGAGACACAGCGCAAAGCAATTTCAATCTTAGCTCACTAATCTTATTGTCGATAATTGCTTGCAATAAAAATGATGTTACGACGTTCAATAGCATATGATACGCATCCCGTTTCATTCGTTCACATTGAATGCTTAAAACAAATAAAGCTAGAGAGATAAGTTTCGTTGGAATCTGCTAGGTGATCAAAAGGTAATATGTCTTATCTTTAGACAGTATGCATCATTAGACTCTTCCACTGTCGCGATAATAATCACTATCCTCATTATAGTGCGGTGTAACTGTGAGTTTGATAAGGACTGTTTCTTTTTCGGTATGTAAATGTGCCGATTAGATTTATATTGTGGCAGAACTAGTGTGGATTCGAACTCCGTACATAACTGGCTTTTGTGTGTTGGGTATTATTGTCAATTCAGTGTATGCCTGTGTAAAATATTTATAGGATGCTTTTTTTAACGACTATTTTTTTTCAGTTCCGAAGCCAGTTTTTATTGGATATATGTAAAAAAAGTGCTTGAAATTTGATCCCTTAATATCTATGTACTCTTCTAGGCCGTGAAAAGATACGTGTAAATATTATTTTTTTCAATTACTATAACTCGTCGGCACTTTATGCTATCATTCAAAATTACTCAGGATTGAACGCTCTACAATAACACATACTCCAACTTAACTGTAAGTGATACTAGTGAGGCAGTACAGGTTGCTAATGTCAAAATTTGTATATTTTCTTGTTCTTTTATTAATAGCCGAATTTGCAGGGAAAAACCACAACAATCACAACACAAAAATAAATCAATAAGATCGATAATCGATATTTCTCGAGACATTGTGGTTTTTTTTTGTAGCATAAAAAATTTAATAGATTATTGAGACGACTTTCAAAACTGTTGAGTTTTACAATATTTTTCTAAAAATTTAGCCGTTTGTAGAAAAGCATCCTAATCTATATACGTATGTCTATAAATTGTTTAATAACAATAGTACAAGCTATGACTAGTCCGGAATTAAATGGCCGTTTGTGAAATTATTCGTATTTATGATTACCTAGAAACGCGCCCCGCTTTCGCACGAATGTATTAACGAAGAAAATGAAACTAAATCATGCAGTACCACCATGTCATCAAATTAAATGCCAACTGTACAACTGAGTGTCAATCTGTCAATTTTGACAAAATATCTGTTGCTCGGCAAAATGGCTGCACTGTGCCTGATGGTAAGCACAGTACTATCCAAAAACAACAGCGGACACCGAGTGACACACTATCCATCGCCGGTCGCCGCTGTCATGCCGGCCTGCGAAAGGCTGGATATGCACAGGCTGATCTCGGAACGCGTCCTGCAAAAGCGAATCACTATAACGGGCCTTTTCACCATATACATGGTGGTTGCGATCCAGTCAGGCTGTAAAGCCCTACCACCCCGCTTTCATCATTGCCTCGTTCGTTGTTCAGCAGGGTGCACCACGTGCAGGTGAGGTTGGCTTGGATGTCTCAAGTCTTAGGATGTTATTTGATATCCCTTACACCCCAAAAATGTCTTCTGTCTCACCTACTTACTTATTTTTTTATATGTAGAATCTTAACCCAATATTTTCACTTATTCATACAGTTTTTCGAACAATTTCCTTCATACGAACCTTGTATTGACAATTACAAATACAAATAAAACGGAATTAGCCAAATAAGTGCAGCAAATTCAGCAATTGATTATTATATACACAGATAGATGACATTACCAGCCTGTAAGAGACCCAATGCAAGATCAAAGGCCTCTTCCCGAAGGAAGATATGGGCATAACCACGACGCAAGCCAATGACGTATTAAGGATTTCAAACTCTGTGAAATCCACAATTCTATATTTTCCCCCATACGGTGGTACTACAAAAATATTACTCGGGAACTCAGGACATCAGGAAATCTAATAAGGTTCGCAGGGAAATCCTCACGATGTTTTCCTTCACGGTCAGCCGGTAGTGTCTCCAATTTAAATTAGTAAATCTACGTGAATTCAATAAAAAAAACATTGATATATATAACCGACGTTCGAACCTGCGGGATATTAGATTGATATTCCATCGGCCAAACCGCTCCACTACCACGACTTATGCAGTCAGTTCAGATAGTCTCTAAAATCTTAAAATATGATATTAACCTTTCGTTTTGATATCGCTGACTTTGGTTTCTAGGCCTATCCAAGATAGTCGCAGAAAGAAAGAAAACTGACAAAATGATTTATTATTTATAGGATCAGGCCTGAACTTTAACGTTTTGTGGTCAGAGAGCCGCAACTACAAAGAAAAGAAGAATTAATAACTCGCAGTTGTTTGGGCAATTTATCTGACACGAAATCCTCGATTTTACGCTTCATATGTACTGTAACAAAATCATTAATAAGTGTTCCAATATATTTTTTTATAAATGAATAATATCACATTTATGAAATTGGAATAAAAACCAAATATTTTTTATACTATACCGTATAGTAAGTAGGGTAGTCACGCCCGCACCCCACATATGCGTGCAAGCTCGAGCACGTATGCACGCGGACGATATAAACGAAAAATTTCGTCTGAATCGATAAAACAAAACAAAAGAGTTACCCTCAGAAAATGCTAAAATCGATGGCGAAGAAGTGTCATTAAAGAACCCCCAAAAATTAAAACCCCTGTTTGTGTATACACACACAAACGTGCATGCGTGTGACTAATAGGTGCACACATCGATGCGGGTTTAATGAACTATTCACGGTGTGCGAGATGCTTGTAAGATTTTTACTCGTTATAAATTTTACTATCCGAAACGCTTTATTCGGGAAGTTTTAAAACGAAAATCCGGTTTTCAAATCTTTATATTTATTAATTAGTTTATTAGTTTCGTACGTGCAAGTTTTATCTATCATTATCTATACTAATATTAAATTAATAATATTAATAAGATAAATAATAATAATAAGATAATAATAAGATAAATAAATAATAAAAATTAATAAGAGGTAAAGTTTGTGAGTTTGTGACGTTGTAAGGGGTAATCTCAAGAACTACTGGTCCGATTCGGAAAATTCTTTCAGTGTTATATAGCTCATTTATCAGGGAAGGTTATAGGCTATATATCATCACGCTAAGATCCATAGGAGTGAAGCAGCAATGAAGAATGTTGCAAAATCGGGGTATTTTTTCCTTTTCAGAGCTTCCGCTGCGTTTTAGCGCAAAATAACCATTCCACGTGTACGAAGTCACGGGCAGAAGCTATTAACTAATTATATTATCTATACTTATATCATAAAGAGGTAAAGTTTGTGAGGTTGTAGAGGGTAATATCTGGGGAGTCGGAGAAAAAATGGTAAAGCGTTTCATACGAACGCTGCCTTAACGATGAGAGATATATGATTGAGTTCTAGAAAAAAGTTGTAGCTTGATAATACCTATTACCGCCCAACGAAGTGGGCACGGGTCAGCTAGTATTAAATAATTTGGCTTTGGCCCGATATGGGACTCGAGGAATACACCTATAGACGTTGGCGACGAAAGACAACGCAATACATGATGTTTTATGATACAATAAATACTACCTCTTAATCTATTTTCTTTAATTTTAGTAGCCGATATTATTATTATTTTTATATGAGAGAGGGATCTCGAATTGATCCATTTCATTCTAAACGAAGTAGGACGTGTACTGTGTAACCACACCGTAAAGTATACCAATACTATACGGTATCCTAATGGGAAATATATCTTTATATAAAAAGAACTGAGAGCTCATAGAAAAATCAGGCTATATATGGAGATACTGCGAATTAGTAGCTGCATAGTAGTGCTTATTAACAGTGAAGTTTTGACTATTATCAATTTTCATATTTTTAAATCACTTGCAAGTTGTTAAGCACACAAATTAACAATGATAATTAATTTAATACAATAATAATTATAATAAAAATTAAATTTTCAAGTATCAAGAAATGTGTACGCACGTTTGTGTGGCAAACAAATAAATTGAGTGAAACGACTTCCTATTTTATTTTATGAGTCTTAAAGGGCAAACGGTGTTTACGTTAAAACACTTTGTTGAATAAAGTAATGCCTTTTATTATTAAATTGTAACTAAAAGTATTTGCAACATATACATATGCGCATATAGATAATATAATTCAAACCTGTATACAGTGCTTTGTGGGGGTGGTACGCAGTGTCCTTAAAAAGTATTTCGAAATTATCGAATCACCATAAAACTGAAAAAAATTAGAGTTCGAAAAAAAAAATCATTCTTAGTAAATTTTACATTAAAAAATGTGTTTTTTTAATAGGTCAAAGTTTCCCAAATAAAAAATCTAACCTATCTTTCTTAAAAAATTACCACGTCGCACAGTGGTTTGTCTCTGTATAAAGATTTTTTTTGGAAAATTTACGTGTCTGCAAAAAAGAAGTGATATCAAAGGCCTGCCTGTATAAACTTTTGTAGTAATATAACGTATAATCGAAAATTCTTATGAACTCACCATTTACTATAAGTATTAAACACTACATCATATAGATTGTATGGATGACATCTCAGGTCTATAAGACTGTACCATAATACTTGTTTTTATTTAATGTTTCGAATAAATAACAGTTCTAAAGTATAAAGTTTTCATTTGTTTTTCCTTATCGCAAACATAAAAGGTATGAAGTCAAGTCAGTTTTATTTAATGGTAAAAACTTCATAACAAACATACCCAAAACAAGATTACATTAATAAAACGTGTATGTATATATATGTATGTGTGTGTATGAGAGTTGCGCAAGGCGGCGATGAGTTTTAAAGTTTTTAAGGGTTCGCCGAAGATTGCGTGCCTTGATTACCGCACCCCCGTCCGGGGTGGCCACCCCCACACACGACGGGGCCGCCGAAAACACACCGCTGCCCTCCCTTTTTTAAGGAGGGAAAATTAAAAGTGTTGCGTGTGATTAACACGTCTTGATACTTTGAAGACACTGGAGTTGAAATACAATAGAAAATTGAATTCGCCCCAAAATGTAAAGCTTAAAAATTCATACAGTCATAACCTTCAAACATAAACTATAAATATTCTCATAGCTATATATTTAAAATTCTGTACAGATATTAGATGTTTGTTAATAACACAGGAAATTATCTCTAAGGTTAGTGTACTATATTAGGGCTAACTGGAATTTATTTTACATTTTATGGTAACAAAATTATAACATTAACTCGGAAGTTTTGTAGGTAGTAGAGAACCATCTTCCCTTACACCCCTCTCCTCTCCCCACCCCCTGCCTCTTTAAAAGGCCGGCAATGCACTTGCGACTCCCCTAGTGTTGCTAGTGTATAGACACTATAGGGACGGCAGTGGTCACTTACCATCAGGTGACTCGCCGGTTCGTTTGCCCCATATAATATAAAAAAAAGACCTTGTTGAACAAAATTGTTACGTACACATACTTTTAAATATTATTGAAGTATAAAATTACTACTAACTTAAAACAAATACCCTGTGAGTGTGGAGTGAACATGATTCCACTGCTTACCTTTTGATTAAGCATTTTCATACACTAAATATTTAATTACTTATAGATCATCGAATTTTACAATCGATATAGATCAGATGTTGTCTTTAGTACCTGTATATCTTGACTCAATGCTATGCACGTCCGAAACAAAAAACACGAGAACAATAACACACAAAAATTTCAAACTTTATAGTTTTGTTGAAATTTAATTGAAATTGCCAATTTAATCTTAAAAGTACCAAGATGGTTTGCGTTGTCGTATACAGCGCCAAGACATGTGCGTCGCCGAGGACAGTTAAAGCTAAACTATTCATACCAATAAGAGTTGCTGAAACATATATGTGTACCAAGCATACATATCTCAACAACTCCTATGTGTATTTTGTATCGGAAAAGATTCTAAACTATTACAGTTCGATACGGGAAAGAAAAGAAAAACCCATCCACTTTATGTGTAAGCGTGACGTTCCGACGCGTATCGCTTTTCGTGCATACGTACAGAATTATATGTTGAGAACAAATTGAATGACGACTTTCCATTAATTAAATTATTAAATTTTATATTTTTGATTAGAATATTATTTATCTATACGTAAATCGAAAAAGGTGTGAACATAAACATTTAAGCTATTTAGTATTTTTACTCATTAAAAAAATTATTATTAGTAAGCAAATACTTTATAAGGCGGTCATAAGGACTGCCGACAGAAGTCAAATTCCCAGAATTTAAACTATTTTCTATATATATTATTTAAATTTCATAATTTGTAAATTGAAATTCTTATCATTAGTCTCTTTCACATCTATTGACACTCCAAATAATAGCTATATATTTTTTATAGATTTTATTAATTCATCAAACATATGGACCTACCATACACAATCTCAATACAAAATATCAATATTAGATGTACACAAGCTCTTATACTACGAGCCGCTAGTCTGACGCAAGCCACGCAAACGCAATACAGTTGGTCACGCTTACTAGCATGTCATGACGTGAATTGGTGACGGAGTAAGGGTAAGAGTAAGGGTGCAAGGGGTGTCGAATAACATCATAAGACTTGAGACACCCAAGCCAACCTAACCTGCACGAGGTGCACCCTGCTGAATAACGAACGACGCAATGGCGAAATTTTTTTTTTTTTTTTTTCTCGAACTGACTACGCTATTGGCCTTTTTGGAGGCCTCTACAGCTTCACCGGACTACTAAGGCGAGCGCTTAAGGCACTCAGCCGATTTTATTCTGGTAACTAGCTCAAGGGTGCACGGCACACCTCGGCTTGGCCGTTACCTGTTGCATGCAATTCGCGATCTATCTTAGCTAACCTAAGTTAAGCTAAACTATTCATACAGATATGAGTTATTGAAACATGCATGTGTACCAGGCATGCGTGTCTCAATAACTCTTATGTGTATTTTGTGTCGGAAAATTTTTTTTGAACTATTTCAGTTCGATACGGGTAAAAACAAAAAGAAAAAACCCATCCACTTTTTATGTGTAAGCGTGTGAGCGTGCACGTGTGTGGAGGTGATATGTGTAGTGTTGTTGCAGTGATGTATTGGTTGGTGAGTTCACTGTATCGCGCGAGCAGCGTACTCAAGGGCTCCACTCCGAGGGATCGGACCTAGGCTTGAGCCGCTGCCGAGGGGGGCCTAATCAAGTGTGCGGGAGCGAAGTTTACCCCCAGACCACGGCGGCGTGATCTGTGGTTACGCGGGCGTGGGCGTGAACACGCTCTGTTTTGAGAGACAGGCTGGTACTGATCGTTCGCTGCCGTTATTTTGTCGGGAGGATCGGTGAAAATGTTTCGCGGACGTCTTTTATATCGCGCGGCGTTCGGTACGGTTTCGTAATCCGTGGCGGATACCACTAACGGACTGGGATGATTCGCGGCTTTTTCAAAGTAGCTAGTAGTGAGTGATTTTACATACGTCCAGATCGAGGGCATCTCCAGGTCCCTGTGGAGATCCTCGTTCCGGGCGTACCACGGGGCGCCGGTCGCCTTACGTAAAAAGCGGTTCTGTATTATTTGAATTCTATTGAAGCTATACGGTGACATATGTGCGAAAACGGGACAGCTATATGTCAGAACGGGTCGGATGCAAGTTTTGTACAACGTGAGCTTGTGTCTGAGGGACATCTTGCTCTTGTGGCAAACTAACGGATGTAGGCGAGTCATGACCATAGCGGCCTTGTTTCGAACTATCTTAGTGTGAGCTCTGAAGGAGAGGTGTCTATCTAGTGTAACTCCTAAGTATTTAATCTGTTTGGTCCACGGAATCCCGACTCCGTATAATCTAATCGGTTCGAGTTTGCGCTCGTAATTGCGGCATTTAGGGTCGAAAAATATCGCGGCGCTTTTGTCGGGATTTACTTCTATACGCCATAGAAGAAACCAGCGACCGAGTGTGCTGACGGCTTCTTCTATGCGTTTCCTAAGTTGTATCGGAAACCAATCGGAAGCGAAGATTACTGTATCGTCAGCATAACAACCTACCTCTACCCCCGGGAGCCGAGGTAGGTCGCTGACGAACAGATTGAAGAGGGAGGGTGCCAGAATGGACCCTTGGGGTACACCTGAACGTACGGGGTGGGCTGAGGACAGCTCACCTTCCACTCTATAGTGGAAAGTCCTATCTGATAAATATTCGCGGATTAAGAATACTAATCTATCGGGGATGCGAAAACTAATTAACTTGTGTATGAGCCCTGCGTGCCAGACCTTATCGAAGGCCTTGGCGACGTCGAAGAAGACTGCCATTGTGCGTTTCGGTTTAGGTTTTACCGGATCCGGGTTACGATCGGGATCGCTATTCCATCCGGCGTGGATGTACTCCGTGAGGCGGTGTACTTGATGCGTACAAGAGTGAGCGGCGCGAAAGCCGAACTGCTCGGGTGGTAACAGATTCAGTTCTGATATAGCGGTCTGGAGACGGTTCAGAAGGAGCCGCTCGTATAGTTTGCCTATCGTGTCTAGTAAGCTAATAGGGCGATAGCTGTCGGGAAGCGAAGCTTTTTTGCCGGGCTTGTGAATCCCTATCACTACGGCCTTCTTCCAGGCGGCTGGAAAATGACCCTGGGACATGGCCGCATTGAAGATGCAGACCAGTAGAGCTATGATGTGGTCAGGAAGGAGTTTCAGTACCTCGTTCCTGATCCCATCGGGACCTGGGGACTTTCTAAGTTTTAAGCGCTTGATGGCGTCCGATACTTCGACAAACGTGATAGGGGTTAGGGTATCCGCCGGCGGTGACGCGAGCGCGCGCTCTACCGAGGACTCGATCGATTCAATATGCGAAGGGTCAGTGTTTGCTGTGTTAGGTGAACATTGTTTCTCTAAGCTCGCGGCGAGACACTCCGCCTTGTCTATACTATCGAACGCGGGAGGCAACCCGGGGCCTCTATCGAGAGGGGGCATCGGAATGACTATGTCTGATTTGAATTTCTGTACGAGTTTCCAGTACGCCAGGTGGGACGGCTCGATGTCCTCGAGCACCCTGTCCCACCTGTCGGCCCGGATCTCGGCGATACGAGTCCTAACTTGCTTACGTAAAGTCTTTAAACGAACGCGATTCTCTACGGACGGGTAGGTGTCGTGGGCTCGAGTCGCGGCGTTCTTTTCCGTGATCAACGCTCTCGCGTCGTCCGGGAGTATGAAGCGGCGATCGTTCGCCGCTTGTACCTCTTTCGAGGTCTCCCTGACGGCGGTCTGGAGATAGTCGACCAGGGAATCGATGGCCGAATCCGCGTCAGCTTTCGACACTAACACGTCCGGGATTCTGTCTAAACCTACTGACGTCGGGTTGTCTTTAAAGTAGCGTTGTAATTTCGCGTAGTCGGCCACCCTGACCGACGGCGGGGTGGTGTCCGAGCTCGAACCTAATAGTAATACTACGGGGCGGTGATCTGAGTCAAGTTCGTGTACGACTTGTATGAGTCGTAACCGAAGCGAGACGTTTTTAAAGAGAGCTACATCTAACACTGTCGGGCGACAGTTGTCCTGAAAGTGAGTGGGTTCCGAAGGGGCTATGACGTCAAAAGCTAGATCGTCACCTAGTCTATCGAGTATCCTCCCGTTTCGGGAAGTAGTCGAACTGTTCCAGATGACGTGTCCGCTGTTGAGGTCCCCCGCTATAATGACGGAGTCTCCTAGTTCGAATAGTGCTTCTAGGTCGGTTTTTAATAGGACTTTATTCGGCGAGAGATACGCGGATACTATTGTGACGGATGGATGACCGGTCATCCCTAGTCTACACACTGACACTTCCATATTGGATAGAGCGGGTGGATCTAACGGCACGCAGTAGAGTGAGCGCCTATAATAGATCAACGTGCCACCCCCGCGGGTGGCACGGTCGTTCCTAACTATCTTATAGTTCGCGATCGCGGGGTTGCGCATTTTCGGTTTTAATAACGTTTCCTGTACGAGGAAGATATCTATTTGCCTGTCGCGTAAAAAGGCAGCTACTAGATCGCGCTGTGTATATAGATTCCTAGCATTAAAAAATGAAAGAGATAGGCCGCGCGGTTTAATTCTATTCATGGCCGTAGACATGATTATTTAGTGCGAGTGTTCGTGTTATTCGAGCGCGCGATGCGATTAAGCGTTTTCGCGATGTTTGGGAAGCGTAAGATCGCGTTGAACGCACCCGTTTCTGCGTTAGACTCGATTACAGAGGCGAACGCGAATATCTCCTCTATATCGTGTTCTTCGAATAATCCCATGATTTGTGCAAACCCTTTGATGACGGTCGGTGAGAAGAGGTCGGGTTGTGTATTGTGTCTCGCCTGCGGAGGCTGTGTGTGTGGTGTGTGAGCCTTGGGAGGCTGTGTTTGAGGCCTGGGAGCCTGCGGTTGGGATCTGGGAGCCCAGGGGGCCA
>MU159322.1:29495-58327 GCA_015888305.1 Antheraea pernyi | reverse complement strand
TTATATGGAGGAGATGTGCAGAAAGCTATTTATTTTATATGAAATGCATTAGAAGTACATTAAATTAATTAAAATATGCATTACTCACACTACTGCTTCAATTTTACACAACATATACACACATGTAAATAAAAAAGACATTTTGACATCTGTCAATAAAAGACTTCAAAAAAGGTTGTGAAGGAGGTTGCTATGCTCGATTGTGTGTATTATTTTACTTTTACGCTCCAATTACCCTTTTTCATTCTACATTCAACAATGATATTATAACATACAACTATTATTATAATATTTATCCCTTTAAAAATCAATGAACTAAGTCAACAATGAAGTCGAATGTCGACTACTGGACGCCCACTAGTACAATTAAATTACAAAATAAAAATTTTAAAAACTTTCAACTGTTCAATTTGCGTATATTTTTAAAAATATCCATATTTCGCACTTCAGAATCAATGTAGTCATAAATCTCCTTACCTAATATTAGTAAATTCTTCACGCTAACCGCCAATAACTGGGGTAACGCCGTCCGAAAGTCCTTTTTGTATTCATTATTGCTATTAAAATTGGCATCATGATTTGACGTCACTGCTTCATTATGCGCCATCTGGAAACAGAATTGCATCAGTAACACTACAATCAGGCCGTTTTAAACTAAAATAACTCACGATGCACTATTACATTGTAATTTAAATCTACAGGTATTGAGTAGGTACGGGCTGTTTGAATCACTTATGAAGTATTAATGATGCCTCGAAAGCTTTAAACGTATTATAGGAACGTCAGTGAGATAAAAACATAGGCAATCAATTCTAATATAAACGGATTCGATCAGATCTGCAGTCATAAAATATATTTTATATCCATACATAGACGCGCTATAGAAGGTTGCGAGTTTTAGAAAGGCAACATATCTATACATATAATAAGTTGAAGTGTCTGTATATAATTACGTTGCTGATAACAAAAATATAATTTTCAAAATTTTTGTCGGTCGCTCGTACAATTTACCTAATGTATCTGGTAAACTAATAGGGCGATAGCTATCGGGAAGCGTAGCTTTTTGCCGGATTTGTGAATGCTTATCACTACGGCCTTCTTCCAGACGGCTGGAAAATAACCCTGGGACATGGCCGCATTGAAGATGCAGACCGATAGCGCTATTATTTGATCAGGAAGGAGTCTCAGTATATCGTTCCGGACTTGATGGCATCCGACACTTCATCAAAAGTGACAGGGGTTAGAGTATCCACCGGGGGAGACGCGAGTACGCGCTCTACCGAGGAGTCGATCGGTCCAATACGTATAGGGTCAGTATTTGCTGTGTTCGGTGAACACTGTTAATTCTAAACTCCGCCTTGTGTAAACTATTGATAGCGAGAGGCAGACCGGCGCCTCTATCGAGAGGGGGTATATGCGTAGTCACTTCTGACTTTAATATTCGCACGAGCTTCCAGCACGCCAAGAGAGACGGCCGGATATTCTCCAGAATCCTATACCACCTGTCGATCCGTATCTCTGAGATACGAGCTTTAACTTGTTTACGTAATAATCGTAAGCGATCGCAATTCTCTGCGGACGGGTAAGTGTCGTGAGATCGAGCCGCGGCGTTCTTTTCCATGAACAACGCTCTCACATCGTCCGGGTGTATAAAGTGACGATCGTTCACCGCTTTTGAGGTCTTCCTGACGGCGGTCTAAAAATAGTCGATCAGGGAATCGATAACCAGATCTACGTGAACTTTAGACACCAACACCTCCGGAATTATATCTAAAATATTTGACGACGGATTATCTCATAAATAACGTTCGAGTTTCACGTAATCGGCCACCCTTGCCGACGGAGAGGTGGTGTCTGAATTTGAACCTAACTGTAATATTACCGGGCGATGGTCTGAGTCAAGTTCGTGTACAACTTGTATAAGTTGTAACCGAAGCGTGACATTCTTTAAAATACCTATATCTAACACTGTCGGGCGACAGTTGTTCTGATAAGGAATGGGTTCCGGAGAGGCTATGACGTCAAACGCAAGATCGTCACATAGTTTGTCAATTTACTGTTGCTAGCTGGATCTAAACGAAAATATTTAAAGGCTTCCCAGAGCAGCAGAAAGCCACCTTAGGCGGTTACACCTTAGGTGTAAGGGATGTCGAATAACATCTAAGACTTGAGACATCCAAGCCAACCTCACCAGCACGTGGTGCACCCTGCTGAATAACGAACGAGGCAATGGCGAAAGCGGGGTGGTAAGGTTTTACAGCCTGACTGGGTCGCATCCACCATGTATATGACGAAACAGCCCGTCATAGTGATTTGCTTCTGTGGGTCGCGTTTCGGGTTCAGCCTGTGCATACCCAGCTTTTCTCAGGCCGGCATGACAGCGGCGACCGGCGATGGATAGTGGTGGTCGCTGTTGTTTTTGGATTGTACTGTGCTTAACATCAGGTACAGTGCAGTCATTTTGCCGAGCTACAATTTAAAAAAAAAGGCTGTTTCTGTGTGATCTAAGATGGTAAACACGTTGAACCTAGAAAGTCTGACCTCTCAAATGCAACTGACGGAACATAACTATAACTGACCACCGACAGATTTTCAATTTGAGGATGGTAGTTAGCCAGACCTGCTTAGAAGAAACCTTATCATCCTGCTATGGTTTCATCACATTGTTGTCCATCATTGAAATCTCCAACTCAGTTGCTAGTTCGAACCTACGTCCATCGACATACTTTTATCATATGATAAAAAATAAAGTTATACGTACCTTCCAAGTACCTTCCGAAAACTAATGCATATTATCCAATTTGTTCAGGGTTGTCATCGCTCGGAGACAATAAATCCGAATCGTTCCCCCTCACGTGAAGTTTAACAGGTCGACTAGCTCGCGTTACACTGAATGCTACGCTATTTTCAGTGTATACTTTTACGTTTAGCAAGACGAATATCATGTCAGTGGACGTAAGCTTTTTTATTGTTTAAAGGTCTTAGCGATTGACACAATCTTACCTGATATTAGGTAATAATGTGATCCAAGACGGTAATACGAGGTTAGAGAACCGACTCACAAGTAATGTTATCGCAATATACCTGTATCTACTTAGCGATAGATTTTCAAGCTTAATGTGGTAGCCAGACAACTACTATGACTACTAGTCACTGGCTAAAAACCTGGTAATATTTATTTTATCTCGTTACCACCTTGGACCAGATCGCTTTTGATAATTTCGTATATATATTGCTAAATTTCAAAATGTTCTATAACCTATATGCACTTTTAATCAATACAAATATTATGAAAGTTAATATATTGTTTATTTATTGTATGTTTCAATTTGCTAATAAGTAATAGTCAAACTTGAAAAAAATAATTGCATTTACAACTTGGTTGGAGGTAATTACTATAAAATGTTGGTTAGAGTTTGCGCTGAATAATAAGGAACTAATAGTGCGGATAGGCCGTGTGACGTAGTGCGGGGTATCGGAATTAAAGTGTGGGACAAATGAAAGACGATTTTAATGTAATCAAGATATATTATTTTGACATATTAATAAAACTCACCTTCTTCTGTATATAAATAGACAATGGGAAAACAGTTGAGAACATTTTCTTCCATTGATTTTCAACCGATTTTTTTTTATTTAGTAGTTATTTACAAGCTTTAGTGTAATCAATACAATTAATGAAAAAACTTGGTATTTTTTCTTCAACATTGAATTTCAACCACTAATCGGTCATTAGTAGACTTAAAACTATAAAATATATCTTGTACAGGAGCACGACCTTGATGTATTTGCGAAAAACGCGTAATCATCTCAATGAATGTCGAATGTGTGAAAACACGATGGGCCACTCGAATACACCCCACGGGCTCGATCCTATCACTAAACGTTCCTGTAGCGCTTTATATTTATCAATAATAGGACCCTTTTATTTACAACCTTCGATGATATTTATCTTTTATTGAATGATTTATTGAAAAACTTTTATATAAAGTTTCAGCTACTTTGTTTGTTACTTCGTTCACCTGGATATGATTCTTTATGGAAATTAGCTGTTTAATGTTTTTAATTGTAAGACTTCATAGAAAAGTATGATAAAATGTAGCCTATATCATTTAAAAACTCCTCTACGTAGCAGATTAAGTTCTGTTAAAAAGCGTTTACAGTTACGGAGTTGAGTTAGGACAAACTAACATAGGGATGGATTTAACATTACTATTATTTGAGTTTTTAATTATAGAAATTACAGATAAACTCTTTAATTGTAATATAGATTACGCAATCGCGTTTTACTGAAAACATTTCAAAATGATCTTTGTAATTATGTACATGCGTTAGAAGTTACACTTCTTTGGCGTAACATGATAAAAATCTTTTCAAAAATTGTATCTTTCGCCTTTTTCTACGTTTGTAGAAAAAACGACACTAACAATAGAAAAAAGGTATTTAATACATTGAAAGTTTTAATACAAAGAAATATAAACAACAAATACAAAGAAACAAAATGTTGACTATAGCTAACTTCAGGGTGTCGTTTTTTCGTGACAGTGTGTGCACGCATCGTAAAAATTTACTCTCATAATTTTTCCCTAACGCGCCAAAAGAAGTATAACTTCAATAATATTCATAGTTTACTGGTAGACTGGGAATGGAGCAAGGTATACATAATAGTTTTATTAGAAAAACTAATTTCTACTCGCGAGTTCATTCTTGTGACAATAATGGAAAATACGTGTATAGATTAATTGTGAGTACTATTTTATTTTGTTTAATTTTTATATCTCCGTTATTGCCTTTTACCGGTTTGAAGTAGTCTCTGTAAGGTTTTATCAATATAGTATAGACATCTCTAGAAATCGATGAAAGTTCTCGTAAATATCGATAGATTTATTTTGAATATTAGAATATGCGAAACAAATATCAACTCCACTTAACGGCAATGTACAGTATATATAACTAGTCTCAAATGGACCGCATTCCTGTGTCCAATCATAATAGGTTGTTACTCACGAGAACTATGACGCTATGAATTTCCATAATTAATCTTCTTTACTATTGACATATATATGGAAAATTGTATAATTTGAGAATTGATTGATTTTGTCATAAACTAGGTACTGTAAATTTGACCTGTCACTTTAGAACAATATTTTTTTTTGTGGTAGAAAAATATAAAATATATATACATATGTGAGATTTTATGACTACGGTTGAGTAGTTTAAGCGTGAAAGCATTACTGACAAACAAACTTACATTCCCGTCTATAATTTTGCGAAGGATTCTACTAACATCGCCCTACAAGCTTTAATATTCGTCAACCCAGTGTAGGTCTTTTGATAAATCAGCGTAAATAAGAAACGTATTTATTCTAAATAAGCACAATATATAGGTAAAACGTAAGGGGAAAAATTAATAAATTACACCTGAACGCAATACACTTCATAATCTCCGAGCACATCCCCGCATAATTTAAAGGAAAATGAAAAGAAAGTATAAGAAACGTGGAATGAGACACCCTCATATATGCCTATAGACTTACTTAGTTACACCCCAAATTAATAGCATCCTAACAAAAAATACCCCCCTGTCTTATGAGGGGGAGGGCGTCAGGGGGTGTTCATTTGCATATATGTCCCCCTGGCACCCCAAGGATGTATTTTTAATTTCATTCTTATCCCTGTGCTTAAATCATGAGAGCGGCCATGCGTGCGGGGGTGGTGCTCTCCCAGACCCCCTGTTGGCCCCCCTCGCGGCCGTTAGCTTGCGTCATACGTCGCTAACCACGTACAGAGTAAAAAGAAAAGAAATCTTAATAAGTTTGTTAGGGTGCGCTAGTGTAATATGGATATGACAAAATATTAATATGTTTTTATTATTATTTATTATTTCAATTAAAAATTGGTGCTGGTAAATACTGTGTCGGGCACAGTGTTGACAACTACGGTTCTCGTGTGATATTAAGGAACGTCGGGCGCGGTCAGTACTTAAATGACCGCCTGGGAACACCGCGTGACGAGCTTTTTATTAAGATTTTTTTACGTCTTTCACGTGTTCATAAGCCATGATAGATTTTTCTTTACTGTGTACATACATTATGTTAATAATCTTTAAAACAATGTTCCAAAGTTATTACCAAAATCGTCATAAATTAATAATGATAGTAGTAATTAAAAAATCGGTCATATCCATAACATTACAACATAAAGTTATAAGCACCCACCTACAAAAAACAAGCGTAGTCATTTGGGTGAGCAAATTTCGTGGAAGTTTCCCGTTCTTCCGTCGTACTATATCTTATGGGAGCCACTTGTGTTTGTCATTCGTTTGTGTGTGTCGACGTAACTGAGCCCATTTGGCACCGATGGAAATGAGTTTGTTTATTTTGTTTATGCTGTTACATTAAATTGCTTTGTTCATCACATTAGAGGCTAGCGCATAGAGGTTATATGCGTTTCTTGTCAACAACTTGGGCAACTTTTTCAATCCACTAAAGGATGTAATCCTCCTTTTATTTTTCCCATTCCTATTCAGTCTCAGCGTCATCTAACTGTCTCGCTAGAGGTCCATACTCCACCTGCACTTTCTTCACCACTACTCCGTCAGTAACCTGTTCTACTTGCCATTGCAATACCAATTGCTTGTTTTACGGATAATTAGGTCTGTCACTCAGAGTGATGCTTAAAATGACGTATTCCATTCTTCGTTGTGTAATCTTCATTTTTTGTCCAGCTTCCGTGATTACTGTCAATATCTCGGTTTAATACGTCATATTGGCCAGAACAAATTGGTTTAAAAGGTGATAATGAGCTTCCCAGATAATTTCAAAGCTTAAGGTACAAGTCCAAGATCGTTGCCAAAATTTGAGAACCGAAAAATTCTCTTTATATTGTTACTTTTGGTTAAGTAAAATTAGATATCATATGAAGTATATTTCGGACAGATATACCGAAGACTGACCTTATGTAGATGCATTAACGGTGACCGTTTCGATTTGAGATTATAGATATACCCAGTGACCGAAAAGGCGTCCAGGTCATTTAACAGCGGCGGCTATATATGGATTATCTCTTGGTGGTCACCATGTGTTTGCACTGGGTTTACTATCAGATACAGTACCGCTGATATCATGTGTTACAACAAAAAAGGTTGTAAAACATTTTGGAACTTCTTATGGAATGGATTTGATATTCTGATCTGCAACCTTTTTGTGTGACGAAAATTGTTAAAAAATTTCTTAACCGTGTACATACATCATTTCAATAATCTATAAAATAATGTTGTGAAGTTATTACCAACATCGTCATAAATTAATAATTAAAATTAAATAGTAGTAATTAAAAAATCGGTCATATCCATAACATTACAACATAAAGTTATAAGCACCCACCTACAAAAAACAAGCGTAGTCATTTGGGTGAGCAAATTTCGTGGAAGTTTCCCGTTCTTCCGTCGTACTATATCTTATGGGAGCCACTTGTGTTTGTCATTCGTTTGTGTGTGTCGACGTAACTGAGCCCATTTGGCACCGATGGAAATGAGTTTGTTTATTTTGTTTATGCTGTTACATTAAATTGCTTTGTTCATCACATTAGAGGCTAGCGCATAGAGGTTATATGCGTTTCTTGTCAACAACTTGGGCAACATTTTCAATCCACTGAACGATGTAAGCCTCCTTTTCATCTACCTGTCTCGCTAGAGGTCTGTACAAACTCCACTTGCACTTTCTTCACCACTACTCCATCAGTAACCTGTTCTACTTGCCATTGCAATATCAATTGCTTATTTTACGGATAACTAGGCCTCACTCAGAGTGATGCTTAAAATGACGTATTCCATTCTTCGTTGTGTAATCTTCATTCTTTGTCCAGCTTCCGTGATTACTGTCTATATCTCGGTTTAATACGTCATACTGGTCAGAAAAAATTGGTTAAAAAGGTGATAATGAGTTTCACAGATAATTTCAAGGCTTAAGGTAAAAGTTCAGGACTGCTGCCGAAATTTGAGAACCGAAAAAAATCTCTTTTATATTGTTACTTTTGGTTAAGTAAAATTAGACATCATATGAAGTACGTTTCGGACAGATATACCGAAGACTGACCTTATGTAGATGCATTAACCGTTTCGATTTTAGATTATAGAAATTATGATTAATATTTGGTCTAAGAAGGCAATATTCTAAACCTTGAGAAGTAAGCTTGGTAGCTAACCAGATCCGAAGACTGACCTTATGTAGATGCATTAACGGTGACCGTTTCGATTTGAGATTATAGAAATTATGGCTAAAAAAGCTATATATTATTTTTTACATTATTTTTTTACAATTTAAGCGTTTAATCACAATTCCACGCGATGATTAACATTTGGTCTAAGAAGGTAATACTCTAAACCTTGAGAAGTAATCTTGGTAGCTAACCAGACCACTATTAGAAAAAGCCACCACCATACTTTTGTTATTTTATGTCATTTTTCTTTATTGAAAGCTCCGGCCTTTGAGGATTCGAACCTACGTCCATCAACGTGGTGTCCGAACACCCTAACACTAAGCAATCATCGTTTCTTACAGCTACAGTTCTATACCAGCTGACAAATATACACACGACCTATTAACTTTCTTTAAACTTTTTTTTCTCTCTAACTGAAAAAACAATGATTGAAAGGGTTAAAAAATAAATTTTGTTTTTTAAATTCTAATTCGATTAATGAAAGAAAACTCCATTGACCCTTTCCCGACGGTAAAAAAAATAATAAAGATTAGACAAAAGACCGCAAGCTTTATAATCGCATCAGCAAACCGAGGTTCTCTCGCGTTAATTATTGATAGAATGAAAACTTTTATCAAAACTTCACGAGCAGAAGCCGAAATTATTTGAAAGCAACGAAACCCTTCATAATGCCTGCGAAAATATTAAAACAAAGCCAAGGTGGCCACCCCGCCTTCTACGGACAGGGCAACTAACACGGATTTCTGTAGAGTTGTTAACAAACAAAAAAATAATTATTTTACACTAATTGTAATGATGTATATCATAAAAGTTCTTGCAACTTTAACTTAGTGTAAGTAGCTAAGCATTTGTTAAGAAATTAAATGTAAAAGCAGCCAAGAACTTACAATTTACCGAGAAACAACTTGTATGCGTTGATAAAGTTGTTTTTCAATAATTCAATGAAAACCTAGTTTTATACGTAAGTGCTAATCGCCTGTGAATTTCTCCACCATCGTCAAGTGCCACCTGATGGCGAGTTAAAGTAAAATTTAAACATCAAACCTTCTCCAGGAGAAAACACCGTCTATAAATATTATTAAATATTATAAAAGTAATTTTATTGTCACATTTTAAACTATAAGTATTTAAATTTAATGTCCACTGTAAGAACTTTAATTATATTTAACACGCATTAACTATTAATTCACCAGATTAGATTCAGTGTCAGTTTGTACAAAATGTTAATTTACTATCTGTAAATACGTATTTCCTGGGTAAAGCTTAGAGTTAGTTGGTATTTCTGTCTTTTATCACATTAGAATGTAGTTTGAATATTAATGATTATATTTTTCTACTCGGTAAGTTACTGTTTACATTTCTATTAGGAAACAAATATATATTTTGCAATGGTATTATTACACTTATGTTATGTATAAATCAATTTAGTAACAGTTAATATATATATAAATTATGAAGAAAAATATCTATGCACTAGTTAACTCGGCGACGGATTGCTGTGCCTCAGCTGTTATACGTTAAATTGAATAAAATACAAGCACCATAAAATAAACTGGAGTAGAAAAAGAAAATCCAGAATTAAAAAGTGGCACGCCATCATTTGAGATATCTATAACAGTCGGTACTACTACAGTTTTCTATCAAAAAAACTAATTTAAGGTGCTGTTCGAGACTGATGAAATTTACAATAAATATTAATAAAAAATTAGTAATTAAAAAATATAGAGGCCATTAATCGAAATACAAATCATCTTATCTCTCAAGTTACACCAAATTATACATAAATGCCAATATTCATGAAGTTCGGTTCCGTATTCGGTATCAGTTTTGTTGTGGGGGGCAGCAGTTGAGGTGGACACCACATTCCTACTACAAAATAGGGCAGTTCGAGCGATCTATAATTTGGGGCCTCGCGTATCATTAAGGAGTAAATTTCAGGAATTTGGTATTTTAACTAGCGGTGAAATTGGGAATTTTAAAAGTTCCCAATACAAATTCGTTTTTCCCAATATCACTTCTACATTCTCTTAGTTTTATGTCTGTTACAATACGCTACGATAGAGTGTGTAAAATACAGTGTGTGTACTTATGTACACGCGTTAGAAGTTAAACTTTTTTGGCGTAACAAGATAAAAATCTTTTAAAAATTTCAGTGTGTACATAGTCTAGGTTTTAGAAAAAACGACACTAACAATAGAAAAAGTTGACTATAGCTACCTTCAGGGTGTCCATTTTTCGTGACGATATGTACGCGCATCGTAATAACTTCAGGGTGTCGGTTTTCAGTGAAGTAGTGCGCGCGCATCGTAAAAATTTACTTTTATAATTTTTCCCTAACGCGCCAAAAGAAGTATAATTTCAAATATATGTAAAGAAGTTAGTCTTGTGATGGATAGAACACCAAAAATAATTGAAACGCAATGTATGAAACATATTCAAAATCCTAAAACCAATACCTTCTCAATTCAGACTGCCGTTCCTTATAGAAGTATTGCTACAACTATGTATGAAAAATGATATAAGATTTTAGTAAAATGTCGTTTTTAAATAATTTGTAGGTCTTAGCGTTCGACCATAAGCTTACCTGACGTTAAATGTGATCGATGTGACCAAAAATGGTAAACACGCTAAGAGGGAGATGCCGCTGGAACACATCAATAAGCGCGTGCGCATGGCATCGCGTCGCCACGTCTCACACACACACCACGGCCTGTATCGCCACGGTATGGTTGCGGCAACAATCAGGTTTATCCTCGCCTATAGATGTTTCACGTCAAAAAATATATGTATTGTCTTTCTACTCTATATAGATACCGCGAAAAATCTTCGAAGACTACTGCGAGCGGGTGGTGATTAATACAACGCATCTCCCCGACGGTTTAATCGCTGGCTGGCAACATTTTTACCCAATTTTTGGGTGAGCACCCGCCCCCCTCGCCCGCGACCCCCCGTGCCGACCCCTTTCTTTCCTTAAGATAAATTATACCGTGATCAGGATAAGAGTGTAGGTTAAAATTGCCGCCTTTAGAATTCTGAGTTCGACCTTATTATTTATGCGCGAATTAGTGCCTCTCCCGTGGCTTTTTCACTAATTTTTAGCGTGATTACATTAATTTATTAAAATATGATTTAAAATTGTAATATAAAATAATAAAATTAATTTTTCTATAATTTCTGAATCTTAGCCAGGCTTTATAATAAAAATCGATATAAATAAAATGAATCCTTTTTTTTAGTTTTATTTCTTAAATACTTGATATAAGTTTATTAAAATTTTAAGAATTCACGATTTTTATAATCACTACAGAACACTGAATAAATTTTATAAACGAAGCAAGTTTTTGCTTTAAATTGTTTTTTTTTTTTTTATACAACGCATCTCCCCGACGGTTTAATCGCTGGCTGGCAACATTTTTACCCAATTTTTGGGTGAGCACCCGCCCCCCTCGCCCGCGACCCCCCGTGCCGACCCCTTTCTTTCCTTAAGATAAATTATACCGTGATCAGGATAAGAGTGTAGGTTAAAATTGCCGCCTTTAGAATTCAGAGTTCGACCTTATTATTTATGCGCGAATTAGTGTCTCTCCCGTGGCTTTTTCACTAATTTTTAGCGTGATTACATTAATTTATTAAAATATGATTTAAAATTGTAATATAAAATAATAAAATTAATTTTTCTATAATTTCTGAATATTATAATAAAAAGCCAGGCTTTATAATAAAAATCTATATAAATAAAATGAATCCTTTTTTTTGTTTTATTTCTTAAATACTTAATATAAGTTTATTAAAATTGTAAGAATACACGATTTTTATAATCGCTACAAAACACTAAAGAAATTTTATAAACGAAGTAAGTTTTTGCTTTAAATTGTTTATCTATGTTTATTCTTTTGTGCATAATATATATTGTTAAGATGATTAGATTGTAATAAATATAAAAACAGAACATGTGTATGAAGAGAGAATTTCGTGGTTATCAAAAGATAAATCATTTCATTCTTTATTAAGTAAGAACAATGCATCTTTATTGATAAATATCCAAATAATAAATTAGGTATAGTATCAATTAATTAATTAAAATAATAATATCTACTATACCTGAGTGTAAACTATCATTTATATAAAGTCCATATGTAATGTATTCAACTACAAGTAATAGAGTTGACACAGTGCCTGTATTTTTTGTATAACCCTTAATGGTTCATGGACCACAGGTTTAGCTCCTTTCATACAAATTGGTTGTATGTATTAAATCACATTACGTTTATCGATACTCTCTAGATACGCCTATATTATTTTCTCTAATTAAGTGAACTGCTCAGATGATTTATTTTTATCTAAGGTCAGTTAAATCTATTTGATTAGTATAGAATTTAGAAAATATTAATCTTTTATGTTTGTATGTAGTTGTATGTGTCGCTGTTGTTGCGTACGATTCTTTGAATATTCCTGAATAAAATGTAACATTCTTCTTACGAGTTAATTTTTAAAATGCTATTTTTGATATCTTTGTGAAGGATTATTCTTGCGTGAATATTTTATGTTTTTACTAATTTTGTCTAATATATAAAGTTAATCTTTGTAACATTAGCTTGTAACATTAGCTAGTAACGTTAGCTTGTAACACTAGATTGTAACATTGGCTTGTAACTTTAGCTTGTAACATTATTAGTTAGTGAAAGTCTCGTCAAAATAGATTCAACCTAAGTCCAACCCTAAGCCCAACCCGGAACAAACACACAGACGAAATTATAAAAGTTGTTCTGTTGTTCTAAATTCGGTATATACTTTCATATCTATTTAGTAAAAAGCTGTTATAACAAACATACACTTCAATTTTACTTCATTTCGATTTTATTTGCATAGATGTATGATTCTATTACATTTTAAATAAAATTATTTCATGATTCCGGGACACGCAAGTTTTCTTATTAGATATTTGGCCTCTCTTTGTTCTTGTATTAAACTGGCGCGGGTCGAACAATTGTTTTGTCCAAATCGACCGATTTGTTTATTGTGTTCGGAGCCAGCGACGTCCATTCATTCCGTTTCAAACGTTAATGATTTCTTTGATATTTGAATAAGAATTTTGATTTGGGGTGGAGTGTAATTTGAACCGAAATTTTTGTGATTATTTCGCGGCTTCTCTTAAGGGTTGTGATGGGAATATTTAATGAAATTTAATTATTGCCTATTTAGAACCTGTAAAGGTGTTTTTTATATAATATCATGGCAAAGTGACGACACTATGACTAGAGGTAAACACAATACAATCCAAGAATATCGGCGACGCTTAGAGAGCGGCAATCCATCGCTGACGTCCGTCTGTAGGCCTGATATATTGTGATTTCGAAATACAACGAATTAAAAAAGGGGTCGCTGTTACGGGTTACACTAAGTAAAGTACTAAGTGTATTGTAGTCGCGATCTTGCGATTTATTCGTTTTTTATAGTTACAGTTTGAACTTGCTGGGTGATCGGTAACTCAGTCACATTAGGTGGTATGAAGGTATGGGCATACAACACAAGCCCACGACGTATTACAGATCTAAAGCTCTGAGAAATTCAGTGTCCTATATTTTCTCACAGAAGATGGTACTACAAGAGCATTTCTCGAGGGTTCCACTGAATGCTTACCTTCACCGCCAACCCATAATGTTACCGATTGAAATTAGTACATGTATGCGAATTCCGAAGAATTTATTGGCATATGCTGGGGTTGGGACCTCAGGACGTCGAATTTTCATTTCACCGATCAAATTTCTCGACCGCCATCTTAGTTCGTAGTTCCACTGTAAATCGCTAACCATCAGGTACAGAACTGTTACTTTGTCATACATTCATACTGAGAAAATAAAAAATATACAAACTTTATAAAAGGATAAAAAATCAACAATTTGAACTAAAGAAACACGGATTCACGTAAAGTAACTTAGTATTCAAGACGGCTATAGGCGAACAAACAAAGGGTGCCGTGCTTGTATAGCGAGGTGACGTGTGCTAACTTGACTCATTCGAAACACGTAACAGAGTGCTCTAATGAGTGTGCTCTTTGCTTCATGAAGGTAGCGGTGAAATTGGGAATTTTAAAAGTTCCCAATACAAATTCGTTTTTCCCAATATCACTTCTACATTCTCTTAGTTTTATGTCTGTTACAATACGCTACGATAGAGTGTGTAAAATACAGTGTGTGTACTTATGTACACGCGTTAGAAGTTAAACTTTTTTGGCGTAACAAGATAAAAATCTTTTAAAAATTTCATCTTTCGTCTTATTCTACGTTTGTAGATAAAACGACACTAACAATAGAAAAAGTTGACTATAGATAACTTCAGGGTGTCGGTTTTTCGTGACGGTGTGCACGCGCATCGTAATAACTTCAGGGTGTCGGTTTTTAATGAAGTAGTGCGCGCGCATCGTAAAAATTTACTTTTATAATTTTTCCCTAACGCGCCGAAAGAAGTATAATTTCAAATATATGTAAAGAAGTTAGTCTTGTGATGGATAGAACACCAAAAATAATTGAAACGCAATGTATGAAACATATTCAAAATCCTAAAACCAATACCTTCTCAATTCAGACTGCCGTTCCTTATAGAAGTATTGCTACAACTATGTATGAAAAATGATATAAGATTTTAGTAAAATGTCGTTTTTAAATAATTTGTAGGTCTTAGCGTTCGACCATAAGCTTACCTGACGTTAAATGTGATCGATGTGACCAAAAATGGTAAACACGCTAAGAGGGAGATGCCGCTGGAACACATCAATAAGCGCGAGAGATTGTCAACTGCAGGGTGGAAGTTAGTCAGGCAGACTTAGAAAAAGTCCCACCGCTATATCATAGTTTCATCACGGTATTGTCCTTCACCAAAAGGTACGACTCACTTGCAAGGATTCGAACTTACGTCAATGCCTTCAGAACGATAAGAGTTGTAACAATGATTTAATACTGTAACGAATGTTCGCTGTTCGTATTGTAACTTTGTATGAGCAATCTGACACCAATTAAAAAAACTGTTGTAAAATCATACAACATATTGATATATAATCACATTATATATTATTAATAAAATTAATTTTTCTATAATTTCTGAATATTATAATAAAAAGCCAGGCTTTATAATAAAAATCTATATAAATAAAATGAATCCTTTTTTTTGTTTTATTTCTTAAATACTTAATATAAGTTTATTAAAATTGTAAGAATACACGATTTTTATAATCGCTACAAAACACTAAAGAAATTTTATAAACGAAGTAAGTTTTTGCTTTAAATTGTTTATCTATGTTTATTCTTTTGTGCATAATATATATTGTTAAGATGATTAGATTGTAATAAATATAAAAACAGAACATGTGTATGAAGTGAAATGATTTATCTTTTGATAACCACGAAATTCTCTCTTCATACACATGTTCTGTTTTTATATTTATTACAATCTAATCATCTTAACAATATATAGTTATCAAAAGATAAATCATTTCATTCTTTATTAAGTAAGAACAATGCATCTTTATTGATAAATATCCAAATATTAAAGTAGGTATAGTATCAATCAATTAATTAAAATAATAATATCTACTATACCTGAGTGTAAACTATCATTTATATAAAGTCAATATGTAATGTATTCAACTACAAGTAATAGAGTTGACACAGTGCCTGTATTTTTTGTATAACCCTTAATGGTTCATGGTGTTTAGCTCCTTTCATACAAATTGGTTGTATGTATTAAAGCACATTACGTTTATCGATACTCTCTAGATACGCCTATATTATTTTCTCTAATTAAGTGAACTGCTCAGATGATTTATTTTTATCCAAGATCAGATAAATCTATTTGATTAGTATAGAATTTAGAAAATATTAATCTTTTATGTTTGTATGTAGTTGTATGTGTCGCTGTTGTTGCGTACGATTCTTTGAATATTCCTGAATAAAATGTAACATTCTTCTTACGAGTTAATTTTTAAAATGCTATTTTTGATATCTTTGTGAAGGATTATTCTTGCGTGAATATTTTATGTTTTTACTAATTTTGTCTAATATATAAAGTTAATCTTTGTAACATTAGCTTGTAACATTAGCTTGTAACATTAACTTATAACGTTAGCTTGTAACATTAGCTTGTAACATTAGCTAGTAACGTTAGCTTGTAACACTAGATTGTAACATTGGCTTGTAACTTTAGCTTGTAACATTATTAGTTAGTGAAAGTCTCGTCAAAATAGATTCAACCTAAGTCCAACCCTAAGCCCAACCCGGAACAAACACACAGACGAAATTATAAAAGTTGTTCTGTTGTTCTAAATTCGGTATATACTTTCATATCTATTTAGTAAAAAGCTGTTATAACAAACATACACTTCAATTTTACTTCATTTCGATTTTATTTGCATAGATGTATGATTCTATTACATTTTAAATAAAATTATTTCATGATTCCGGGACACGCAAGTTTTCTTATTAGATATTTGGCCTCTCTTTGTTCTTGTATTAAACTGGCGCGGGTCGAACAATTGTTTTGTCCAAATCGACCGATTTGTTTATTGTGTTCGGAGCCAGCGACGTCCATTCATTCCGTTTCAAACGTTAATGATTTCTTTGATATTTGAATAAGAATTTTGATTTGGGGTGGAGTGTAATTTGAACCGAAATTTTTGTGATTATTTCGCGGCTTCTCTTAAGGGTTGTGATGGGAATATTTAATGAAATTTAATTATTGCCTATTTATAACCTGTAAAGGTGTTTTTTATATAATATCATGGCAAAGTGACGACACTATGACTAGAGGTAAACACAATACAATCCAAGAATATCGGCGACGCTTAGAGAGCGGCAATCCATCGCTGACGTCCGTCTGTAGGCCTGATATATTGTGATTTCGAAATACAACGAATTAAAAAAGGGGTCGCTGTTACGGGTTACACTAAGTAAAGTACTAAGTGTATTGTAGTCGCGATCTTGCGATTTATTCGTTTTTTATAGTTACAGTTTGAACTTGCTGGGTGATCGGTAACTCAGTCACATTAGGTGGTATGAAGGTATGGGCATACAACACAAGCCCACGACGTATTACAGATCTAAAGCTCTGAGAAATTCAGTGTCCTATATTTTCTCACAGAAGATGGTACTACAAGAGCATTTCTCGAGGGTTCCACTGAATGCTTACCTTCACCGCCAACCCATAATGTTACCGATTGAAATTAGTACATGTATGCGAATTCCGAAGAATTTATTGGCATATGCTGGGGTTGGGACCTCAGGACGTCGAATTTTCATTTCACCGATCAAATTTCTCGACCGCCATCTTAGTTCGTAGTTCCACTGTAAATCGCTAACCATCAGAGACAGAACTGTTACTTTGTCATACATTCATACTGAGAAAATAAAAAATATACAAACTTTATAAAAGGATAAAAAATCAACAATTTGAACTAAAGAAACACGGATTTACGTAAAGTAACTTAGTATTCAAGACGGCTATAGGCGAACAAACAAAGGGTGCCGTGCTTGTATAGCGAGGTGACGTGTGCTAACTTGACTCATTCGAAACACGTAACAGAGTGCTCTAATGAGTGTGCTCTTTGCTTCATGAAGGTAGCTGTGAAATTGGGAATTTTAAAAGTTCCCAATACAAATTCGTTTTTCCCAATATCACTTCTACATTCACTTCGTTTTATGTCTGCTACAATACGCTACGATAGAGTTAGAAAAAAAAGGTGTGTGTGTACATAGTCTAGGTTTTAGAAAAAACGACACTAACAATAGAAAAAGTTGACTATAGCTACCTTCAGGGTGTCCATTTTTCGTGACGATATGTACGCGCATCGTAATAACTTCAGGGTGTCGGTTTTCAGTGAAGTAGTGCGCGCGCATCGTAAAAATTTACTTTTATAATTTTTCCCTAACGCGCCGAAAGAAGTATAATTTCAAATATATGTAAAGAAGTTAGTCTTGTGATGGATAGAACACCAAAAATAATTGAAACGCAATGTATGAAACATATTCAAAATCCTAAAACCAATACCTTCTCAATTCAGACTGCCGTTCCTTATAGAAGTATTGCTACAGCTATGTATGAAAAATGATATAAGATGTAGTCCGGTGAAGCTGTTAAGACCTTGCTTGGTCAATAGCGTAGTCAGTTCGAGAAAAAAAATGTTATAAGATTTTAGTAAAATGTCGCTTTTAAATAATTTGTAGGTCTTAGCGTTCGAGCATTAGCTTACCTGACGTTAATTGTGATGGATGTGAACAAAAATGGTAAACACGCTAAGAGGGAGTTGCTTCTAGATCACACCAATAAGTGCTAGAGATTGTCAACTGCAGGGTGGAAGTTAGTCAGGCAGACTTAGAAAAAGTCCCACCGCTATATCATAGTTTCATCACGGTATTGTCCTTCACCAAAAGGTACGACTCACTTGCAAGGATTCGAACTTACGTCAATGCCTTCAGAACGATAAGAGTTGTAACAATGATTTAATACTGTAACGAATGTTCGCTGTTCGTATTGTAACTTTGTATGAGCAATCTGACACCAATTAAAAAAACTGTTGTAAAATCATACAACATATTGATATATAATCACATTATATATTATTTTGAATAAAAAGAATATAAGGTATATGAGAAACTCCCCACACTCTATTCGGTATGGTTTGCTTGATAAAGCGGATATCGTCGGGCAATTAACAACGAAACCAATTGAGTATGTCGGCACTAGACTTAAACTTGGAGTCAATAAGTGTGGATAATGATTTAGAAATTCGTCCCTTTTCTTTATTAATTTTAAAACCCAATGGTTTCGCAGTAGAAATTGCCAGTTTAAGATGGAAACTATATGTAATTAGATTTCAATTATACAATATAATGATCAGTTTTATTAATTTTTTCTACGTTAAAATTGTTTTAGATTTTATTAATATTTCCATTGATAAATTATTTCAATCGTTTAACAGTAACCTACAGTTATAAGCGTTTCTTACGCATTTTCATTTAAAAAAACATTAGATTCTGAACTGTGAGAATAAACTATATGAAAAAATATAATTTAAAAGTTTAGTCTCATCTTTATACCGTTCTTAGAACGTTATTGTTTTTGGGTCCCACGATTGATGAGTTATCCGTTATTTATATGTAGCAAGGAGTTCGCAGAATGTAACAATATTGGTATTAAAGAATATGAAGTTGCAAGCAGTTCTAGGAACTATTGGTAGTATGTATGTAATAACAACTTATGAAACTGCTTCCATTTACAGTTGTTTTTCTATGTTTCTAATAAATCTCTTTGCATAAGATCTTGTCTCGTTTTCTTTGCCCTTAGTCTACGATGAGAACGTATAATAATATTTATTATATTTCCACTCCCCCATAGGAAAGTTTCAAATGAGTCGAAAAATAAAGAACGTATCGCGGTTAGCACAACAAAGCGGGCATCGGTCGGCCGCCAATTAGTGGCGAGTGGACCTCGTAGGATTACGGGCCGCTGGGAAATATGACGGAACTCAAACGAGGATTGCCTTCGAGATTGTTTACACAGTTCAACTTAAGTATTTGCGATTCAGAATTGCCTTTTATAATAATAGTAGTTTATGTGCGAAATAGTTATATAGAAAGGATTATTCCTTTGACATTATTGAAAAGAAGTAATGGTGGTCTAATTGTCATGTCCAATAGAATCTGTTAAAAGTTTTGGGAATTTAGTCGTTTTAAAGCTCGTTTTACAATTTCCAGAATACTGGAACATAAACTTAATCTGAATTACTTGAATTTTTAGATAAATATTCTAGTATTACAAAGATGACACGGGTGTTAGCGTATATGTTACAATTTTGTCATTCGTTAGGAAATGAATTTAGGAGGATTGTATCTATTACTCACCTGCACTAGGAGAACTTCTTCTTCGACGTATCCGAAGACGAAGACTATAGAAAAAGGTAAAGGGTTGTTTGAAATATTTATGTCCGTTTCTAGATATCCATAGGTCGCTGGATCATATCCGGCTCGAAGGACCGTATGCAGCTCTCTTGGTGCTTATGTCGCCGGGTTTTGATGTTAATAAAAGAAGCACTTTTAATTTTTAGATCATTCCACGTTGGTAACGTCGCGTTAGTTGTCATTGTATCTGAGGACCTTCTTTATTCGTTACCATGCCCGTAAAAGATGTCATAACCCTTTTGACAAACATTAGTTAGATCGTGAAAAGAACTAACTGATCAGTAAGTAAATATTTGAGTCGTTACATTTTAAAATTAACTAAATCCAATTATGGCCAATATTCTATATTATTTTTCAAGATCTTCAAATTTTGTATATGTAAAATATGGGGATCTTGAAAAGAAAACTAAAGATCTTATGGACGACAAAATTTGAACTTCGCTCTCGGTGTGTAAAACTGGAAATCTTAAAAAACGAAACACGTTATAAGAACAATTAAAATTGGAATTAATTCAAAATGAAATGTAACGACACATATGTTTGATAATTATACTTACTTATACTTATTATTATACTTTTTTTGGCGCGTTACGAAAAAATATTGAGCTTAATTTTTAACGATGCGCGCGCACACCATCACGAAAAACCGACACCTTGAAGTTAGCAATATAGTCAACGTTTTGTTTCTTTGTATTATTTGTTTGTATTAAAACTTTCAATGTATTAAATACCTTTTTTCTATTGTTAGTGTCGTTTTTTCTACAAACGTAGACAAGGCGAAAGATAAAATTTTTGAAAACATTTTTATCTTGTTACGCCAAAGAAGTATAACTTCTAACGCGTCTACATAAATACACACACTTTTTTTATATTATCATGTCAGGACAACGACCGCCGGGCCCGCTAGTATTTTATAGATTTCAAGCGATGATGGCTCAGTGGTTAGTATCGTCGGAGACCACTTCGATAGACGTAGGTTCGAATCCTTGCGAAGGAAATGGAGCTTTTGGTGAAGGAATACATCGTAATGAAGCCATAGGAGGGTGGTAAGGCTTTCTCTAAATCCACCTGACTAGCTACCCTCGAGTTGGCAATCTATCGTCAAGAATGTATAAGTATGTTCCAGAAGCTGCATTTGAAAATCATTCCCCGTCCACGTTTAGTGTGTTTATCATCTTAGACATCATCATTTCATGTTAGCGGGCGATCGATAACATCGATGATGTGCACCATATCCTGTGTTCGAAGTGAAGGTATTAGATCTCGGCTTAGTGCTTCTGGTTCGTTCCAAATCGGTTTGTACGATTCTATAATTCTGCTAGGTAATTGTACAAGATTAATGTAAGTTATTGCTAAGCTCATTGTCGCTGTTATTGTTATATAGTTGTATGTTACTTAGGCGATATAATGGCGAAGGCGAATAAGACTTCATTTTAAAAAAACATCATTTAATATCAAGTGAGATAGTGGTAAAATATTAAAATCTATACGGTGTTATTGCAAAAAAGTTAAATACGTACTGAATCTTGGCTTTAAAATGGTTTCGTGTTAAATGCACCGCGGTCGCTGAATGTTCGCCATCTTGATCTTTTGTCTCGCTTTGGTTACGTTAGGTTAGACTTGCGAAAAAGGATAACGCGAACTTGCTTCGAGCGAGCGTTGTGCATTTATTACGAAACCTTTTTAAAGCAAGTACTTAAATACGTATTTAACTTTTTTGTAATAACACGGTTCAAGTATAAAAAATTCAGTTTAAAAACTGAACTATAACAATAAAAAAGTGTATATAAGTGACGTCAAATTCATGAGTAACAAGATTACAAGGACCATTGCGTGTATAAGGACATTGGGGCACGTATCCTTCAGTGTCTCCCGTCCATCTCATTACTGAACGGTGTCACTGTAATTACAGAGATCACGGAAATATCCCATCCCAATCCGAATGCGAAATGCTAAAATCGCCTTATTTTTTCAGGATAAATTCTTTGCATTATATGAATTATTATCTATACATTACTATGGTTTTCAAATCACATGTATTCTATGTAATTGTTCTAGGAAAGGTCTAAGGCTGTATATTAGAATCCACAATAGTATTAGTTGACAATGATTGAGATCTTATCCATATAAAAAGTTAACGAGTAAGTCAAATAAAATATCTTGAAAAATATTGTCATCATTGACAGATCGAATGTTCTGTTAACGAGTTGTAATTTTATATCATAACATTGCCATACTATAAAGAGAATATTTGAAGCTCATTTATTTAGTGTGCGAAGCCGGGCACATAGTAATATAAAAAATCCCGCTTGCAAAAACACTATATTTTTGTTCACAAAAAATTCAGTTTAAAAACTGAACTATAACAATAAAAAAGTGTATATAAGTGACGTCAAATTCATGAGTAACAAGATTACAAGGACCATTGCGTGTATAAGGACATTGGGGCACGTATCCTTCAGTGTCTCCCGTCCATCTCATTACGGCCCATCCATATCACTAATGAACGGTGTCACTGTAATTACAGAGATCACGGAAATATCCCATCCCAATCCGAATGCGAAATGCTAAAATCGCCTTATTTTTTCAGGATAAATTCTTTGCATTATATGAATTATTATCTATACATTACTATGGTTTTCAAATCACATGTATTCTATGTAATTGTTCTAGGAAAGGTTACAATACCACGATAGTTTTATTCGAAAACGAATGGAATCTTATCCATTTAAAAAGTTAGCGAGTATTTTAGAATTGACAGATTGAAGTTCTGTTATTTATTTGTTCTGTCATTTAGTGTGCGAAGCCGGGCACATAGTAATATAAAAAATCCCGCTTGCAAAAACACTATATTTTTGTTCACAGACGTTATATTTAAATAAATTATAGTTAGAGTTATTCCAACAATAAATATGAATGTAAAACTCTTTGTTCTTAAAAATATATTAGGTTTAGGTTAGGTATAGTGCTTGAGGAACACACATACCTACATTCGAAAAATATTACCCGTTTTTGAGTAAGATTGCTTACAGTATCGTAAAAACTAACGGACTCCGTTGCGTTATTTGTTGTCAGCTAAATATGACTATCGAAGTTGATTGTTACTGCAGGATACATAAAGTAATAAAATAATTAAAGTTTTGAGCGATTATGGTTTAGTTAATAGTGATGTATGTCTGAATCCTTGCAACTTTTTATAATTCATTTTATTAACCATTATGATATTGAGATTTCACCGTAAACAATGAAAAACAACGATTAACGTAGAGACTTGGGACTGATGCCATTTTGAATACATGTGTCTATAACAGACGCTTCCACAATTATGACTATCTTTAACATATAGCCAGTGTTGCCCTAAGCTAAAGCTATAGCTAAGTTATTCTATATATAGGTTTTGGTAGGTGGCTCTAGCCACATTGGAGCTATTACTGGTTTCAGCATGAATGGGTCGGCTCGCTCGGGGTAGTACCACCCTCTCACAGTAAACCAACGTGAAGTAACAGTACTTGCATTGTTGTGTTTCGTTCGGTCAGTGAGAGTGCCGAATACCCAACTCCCCTCCCCTCCCCTCTTCACCACTCCCCCTTCTGCTGGCAATGCATTTGCGACTCCTCTGGTGTTGCTAGTGTGTATGGACGGCGGTGATCACTTACCATCAGGTGACCCACCAGTTCGTTTGCCTCCTATGATATAAAAAATGAGTGAAGGAAAACATCGTGATGACCCATAGCATGGGAGTAGGGCTTTCTCTAAGTCCACCTGGCTAGCTACCATCATCAAGTTGAAAACCTGTCACCAAAAATCTGTCGATATGTTCTGACAACTGCATTTGAAAGTCAGTCACCCAGGCACCCAGTTTAGCGTGTCTACCATCTTAGGTCACCTCGTTAACTAATATCAGATGAGATTGTTATCAAACGGTAAAATATCAACAAAAGTGTTAATTTACAGTCCGTAAGTTTGGGCTTGTACATGATATAGAACCAAAGGTTTTTTATATCATAGGATGTAAATGAACTGGTAGGTCACTTGATGGTAGATGATCACCACCGTCCATAGACACTTGCAACACCAGAGGAGTCGCAAGTGCGTTGCGAGACTGTGTTTGAGAGAAGGGGGAGTTGAGTATCCGTCGCTCTCATTGACCGAACGAAACGCAACAATGCGAGCACTGTTACTTCACGTCGGTGTTTCTGTCACATTCGTGCTGAAACCAGTAATAGCTTCAGCGTAACTTTACAACCTAAGTATTACAAATGCTCGTCCATTGGTCGAACCAAAACGTTTGCATTTTTTTACTGATAACACTAAAGCTCATTAGTAATTGCAAAACGAAAAAAGAATGAAGAAAACGGCTGAGATACAGAGGAGGGAGATGTTTTTAACTGTTTTTCCACTGCCTATTTATATATCGACAATCACTATATATTATAAAACACAGTCCTCTGCCACGTTTGTCTGTCTGCTCGCGATAAACTCAAAACTACTGGACGGATTTTCATGCGATTTCATTAGATAAAGTTAATTTCATTTCATGAGGAAGGAATATAATTTGTCGAGGTTTTTTTAAATTATCACGACGAGACAACGTCCGCCATCTAGTATAGTATAATGACATATTTGTACCTAATCTCGTGTTCTACGCAACTATAGTTGGAGTGGTCAAAAAGTTTGGCACGAACTGTAAAACTGAAAATTAGTACTTATATTAAACGAATAAAATAACACATAGCTACAAATGATCATAAAAGTGTAAGTGGGTTGAGCTGGTAGCATATAAGCATAGGAAACGTACAAATAATGGCTTGGTACAAAGTACCAAGGATTATTAATAGGAAATCAAATGACACAAACACACGTAAAATGTTAATATAAATTAAGTGTCCCCCTCATAATGCGCGTGTGTGTTGGTATTGTAAAGTCTTAAAAATGAGAGGACGGTGGAATCTTTAAAAGGGTAGGACTTAAGTGGGGGGCGACCCCCCTTGCCCTCGTTTCCCTTTAAGGGTGTCGTGCGCCGCGCAAACGCGTTATACGGCCTACTGCGTCTTATTGTTCGTTGTTTTGGTTCAATATTCTGATGACGAAGGTGGGTTAAGTGCTATTTCAGGGAATTAATTCTTATAAGACACGCTTCTCTCATCCCTGTCTAAAAATTTTTTTAATGTTAAACATTGTATTTGATTACGTCCTGTATCAGTATCTCTTTGAGTTAATTGTACTTAAGTTGGTTTAAGATATTGAAATGATATTGATAAAGAATTGCAATATTTTTTTTTCCAAAACAAATAAACCGCCTTCGATGTGAAACACAAATAAGGCACTAAAAAGCGAAAAATAACTGAATTAACCAAATTAAATAAAAAATATTGATATTCGCGCTACCGAATAATATATTTGAAGTCGATGCCAACCTAAATTCATATCATCTACATACAAAGTTTTGGTCCACTCTCGTGTCCCATGATGTATATCTGTATAGTATATATACATATTTTATTACCTGCAACAAATTTGAAATTTAGGTTGGCATCGACTTCTAATATATTATTCGGTAGCGCGAATATCAATATTTATTATTTAATTTGGTTAATTTAATAATTCAGTTATTTTTCGCTTTTTAGTGCCTTATTTGTGTTTCACATCGAAGGCGGTTTATTTTTTTTGGAAAAAAAAATTATTTCTCCATTTTTAGTGTCCATAAATATATCTGGTTTCTAATGGGTATAATAATAAATCGGTTCCAATTTCACGAAAATATGAAGTGGATGAAAATCAAATAAACGATTTTTCACCCCCTTAGGGGTTGAATATTTTCTTCAAATTTATATGGGACCACCTCTGAATATAATCGATTCAAATAAAAAAAGAATCATTAAAATCGGTTCATAATTGACGGAGATATCGATTAACATACATAAAAAAAAATTTTTTCAAAAAAAAATAAACCGCCTTCGATGTGAAACACAAATAAGGCACTAAAAAGCGAAAAATAACTGAATTATTAAATTAACCAAATTAAATAAAAAATATTGATATTCGCGCTACCGAATAATATATTAGAAGTCGATGCCAACCTAAATTTCAAATTTGTTGCAGGTAATAAAATATGTATATATACTATACAGATATACATCATGGGACACGAGAGTGGACCAAAACTTTGTATGTAGATGATATGAATTTAGGTTGGCATCGACTTCAAATATATTATTCGGTAGCGCGAATATCAATATTTTTTATTTAATTTGGTTAATTTAATAATTCAGTTATTTTTAGCTTTTTAGTGCCTTATTTGTGTTTCACATCGAAGGCGGTTTATTTTTTTTTTGAAAAATTTTTTATTTCTTCATTTTTAGTGTCCATAAATATATCTGGTTTCTAATGGGTATAAAAAATGGGTTCCAATTTCACGAAAATACGTAAATATGAATGGACGAAAATCAAATAAACGATTTTTCACCCCCTTAGGGGTTGAATATTTTCTTAAAATTTATATGGGACCACCCCTGAATATAATCGATTCAAATAAAAAAAGAATCATTAAAATCGGTTAATAATTGACGGAGATATCGATTAACATACATAAAAAAAATACACACAACCGAACGTAGTAACCTCCTCCTTTTTCGAAGTCGGTTAAAAAGGCAGTAAGATAAATAATTTGCGATATAACATGTTACACTATTAATATTTTTTGTAACGGACGCAGAAGTGAATAGAAAGACTGTAAGATAAAATAAACTTTGAATTTCATATCAGTAAGACAAAAAATAACCCAGACATTAAACTCGAAGCACAGATTTGCTTTACTTCGCTCTTTTTCGCTTTTCTGTATCTGATCCGTCGAGGAGTTAAGGCATGAAAGCGTAACTAACAAATAAATAAACACATTCACAATCGCATATAACATTAGTTAAGACACGCTCCGATAAAGACTCGCCCACGGATTTCACGAAGCTTCTATAAGCAACTGTAAGACACGAAACTATTTTAAAATTAATTTATTATCTTGTGTAACTGAAAGTGAATTGAAATTCACTACAAAATGGGTCCGAGTTAAATTCGTATTTGTAGTAAGAAGATACACGCTTAAAATTGGAAAATTTATAAAACTTTCCATCGAAGCGCAAAACGTCCCGCGACCATATAAAACCTTTATTTACGTACAATCATTGTCACGCACATGATATCATGGTTCCATTAAACAACTATATACAAGCCAAATTCAATTTGCAACCAACGAAAGTTTGCCCAATCGAAAATAGTCCTTCTGTCATTCACTCGAGGAACGGTTGTCGATTAGCGAACGGTAATATCAAGTTTGTAAATATGCAGGTTCATAATGACATTTATTAGAAGCCTTATTCGGTACATGACAATAATTAAAATCCATGCACGAAGGTTTGTACCGCACCGTACCACGTACATGGCGGTTTAGCATAATGCTGAACTTTCAAATTATTGGGTGGTCCCTGGAAAAAGTATTTCGAAATGTGTCTTTTAATTCGGTAACGTTTTACGGGTTATTCTATTTTTGTTTACTTTGAATCGTTGATGTAAAGTTTCGGTTAATATTTGCACGTATTTATGAAATTTGGTAGTTTTATAGGTACCGAGTAATTGAGATTTTTTTTTCTCGAACTTATTATGCTATTGACCTGGCACGGTCTTTACAGCTTCACCGGACTGAGTATTTCAGAGGTTTAATAAAACGCTTATTAAATTACTCAAACTTTAGTTAAAACTAGCTTTTCCCGCGACTTCGTACACGTGGAACCTTACGTACAAAACAAAATTTATCAAAAAAATTCTCAGGCTCTGTACTTAAGTCACATCGTCGTTAAAATTACAACAACTTTTGATAGACCGAACCGATTCTAATGAAACAAAGACTACATGCTACTCAAAGACACACATCACCTCCACACACGTGCACGCATACACGCTTACACATGCAAGTGGAAGGGTTTTATTTTTTCCCCTTATCAAACTGAAATAGTTTAGAATATTATCCGATACGAAATATATATAAGAGTTGTTGAGGTATGTATGCTTGGTACACATATATGTCTCAACAACTCATATATGTATGAATAGTTAGCTTAGCTTAGCTCAGATAGGTCGCGAATTGCATGTATCAAGCAACAGCCATAGCCGAGGTGTGCCGCGCACCCTTGAGCTAGTTGTCAAAATAAAATCGGCTGAGTGCCTTAAGCGCTTGCCTTAGTAGTCCGGTGAAGCTGTTAAGACCTTTAAGACCTTGATTGGTCAATAGCGTAGTCAGTACGAAAAAAAATAGATACTCAAAGATGTGCTCTGTGATTTTCTTGAGTGTTATCGTGAACGCAGTACTTTAAAAGTGATGCGTGTTCATACAAATAGATAGACCGGCAGTCCTAGCAACAATTATTTTTTTACAAAAATATTAAATTGCAGATACGTTAGATTTACATTCTTTTTAACCGACTTCAAAAAAAGGAGGAGGTTATCAATTCGTCTGTATTTCTTTTTTCTTTTTTTTATGTTTTTCATAACTTTGGACTGGGTAAACCGATTTTGATTATTCTTTTTTTATCTGAAAGCTGGTGCTTCCCATGTGGTCCCATTTCAATTTGGTCCAGTTCCGATAACGGCATCCAGTGCAAAACCGTATAAGTT
>MU159322.1:0-28583 GCA_015888305.1 Antheraea pernyi | reverse complement strand
TTTTAGTGCCTTATGGGTTTTTGATTGATATTGAAGTCGGTTAATACTTTTTTTTGAAAATTTACTTTATTATATGCATAGATAAAAAACTTTACATATATATAATTCATTAGTAAGTGGACAGATGTATGTTAAACATAATAAAGATAAAGTAAGAACCTTAATAGTTAATTAATAATAAGCCATAGTAATCCTAATACTATAAATGTTAACTCACACGTTTGTTTGTTTGTAACGTGTTAATTAGGTACTTAACTGATCATCATGAAATTTAACACACACGTCATGAGGTGCACAGAAAAGACCAAATGGTACGTTTTCCCCACGAAAAAGGATTACTCTCGAGGGATAGTTCATCGCGAGCGAAGCCGCCAACCGAAGCTAGCATAAAATTACTCTTATATCCAAATGAAGCTTGAATTACTTAAAGAATAACATCTTTCAAACAGTTCAACAAACTTACTGTTGTTCGATGGAAACAAATACAATAAAATTAAATAATTCCGCAAGTAACAAATATAACGTTGAAACGAAAACCGTTCGCTCGAACAATAAAACTCAAAGACAACCATAGAAAGCAGTTGTGACGAGCCCCGTGAACCGTAATAAAGCAAAAGTGACGTCTCTAATGCGACCGTTCCTGTAATTATATCAGAAATTTCCCAAAAATTCTCGCAGACTCCCTCGCGTTTCTTAACCCATTATCCGAAACTTGGGCACTCAGTTTCAACGAATTCTGTCAAAGAATAAGGACAGGACACTCGTTTGGGTGCTTCAGTTGGCTTTATACTTTATTAATATTTAGCTATATCAATTTGTAACCGATTCTTCGTTATCTTCCATCTCTTTAGCCTAGGTACTACTCGGAGATGTGTGATAATAAATATAAAAACATTTAATAGAATCAAAATCGACAATACCTTATTCAGATTGGGATATAAGAAGGCTCTTATGAATGTCAAAACTACTACCGCTTCGGAAAACAACCCAGTCATCTAGAAGAACCGGTAAGACCCTCGATCTAGTTTATCTTTTTATCATACACATTTTTACAAACATAGATAGTTTTTTTGTTGGATACACAGACGTCACCATCGTCCACATATTTATTCACCCTATAACAAACAGCCCTTAGACATTAAAAACAGATTGGAGCTTGAACTCACTATCCGGCTAATCGGTAATGTGCCTTGATTAACAATAACCAGAGTCGATTCTTAAAATATTTGGTAATTATAGATATCATCATCATCATCATCTATATATTAATACGTAAAGCCTAATCTTTGTATTCCTTTTTAACGGAATTGGGCGAACGGATGGACGTGAAACTTGGCATAGTTAAAGTTTATATGGAGGAGACGTGCAGAAAGCTATTTATTTTATATGAAATGCATTAGAAGTACATTAAACTAATTAAAATATGCATTACTCACACTACTGCTACAATTTTACACAACATATACACACATGTAAATAAAAAAGACATTTTGACATCTGTCAATAAAGGACTTCAAAAAAGGTTGTGAATTAGGTTGCTATGCTCGACTGTATGTATTATTTTACTCTTACGTCCCAATCATCCTTTTTCATTCTACATTCAACAATGATATTGTAACAACTATTATTATAATATTTATCCCTTTAAAAAATCAAAGAACTATGGTCGAACGTCGACCACTGGGCGCCCACTAGTATTATTTAATTAAGCGTCGAGATACATTAATGGGTTTTCGACTAAAGATACAGCTATAATATTTGTTAAGGAACCCAATCTCGGCAACAGAAAATATCTTAACACCAAATTATGATTTTATGTTTTTAATAGATAAGTCACGAGGCAGTAAATGCATTTATTTATTTTTACTTTGAGTGTCTGTCGATGCAATTAAGTACTCACAAATTTTGTTTAAAATACTATTTAGGAAGCTGGGTAGAATGGTTAGTTGCTAGCACAGGCATTCACAGTTCGTCGCTCCTTGGTAAAGCAAATTCACATCAGACGATCAATCCGCCCTTTGCTTACGTTAAACCGCTACACGCGTTATACCTCGCACTATTACTTTGTTCATTTGTCACTTCTCAGTATCGTAGGTTGTATTGAGATAATCCATAACCTACCTTAAAAACAGTTAGAAAAGTCAAAAGAATTTATCAGACTTGAATAAACTTTCAAAGGCCAGCGCTTTCATATAAACAAAAAGACAAATAAGTACCTTATTCGGTTAAATTAACAAATTTGAAATAATTATCATAACATTCCATATAATTCTTAACACCAAATTATGATTTTATGTTTTTTAATAGATAAGTCACGCGGCAGCAAAGGCATTTATTTATTTTTACTTTGAGTATCTGTCGATGCAATTAAGTACTCACACATTTTGTTTAAAATACTATTTAAGAAGCTGGGTAGAATGGTAAGTTGCTAGCATAGGCATTCACAGTTCGTCGCTCCTTGGTAAAGCAGATTCACATCGGACGGTCAACCCGCCCTTTGCTTACGATACACCGCTACACACGTTATACCTCGCCGGCACTATTAGTTTGTTCATATTTCACTTCTCAGTGTCGTAGCATGTATTGAGATAATCCATAACCTACCTTAAAAACAGTTAAAGAAATGTCAAAAGAATTTATCAGACCTGATTGGACTTTAATAGACCAGCGCTTTCATATAAGCAAAAAGACAAATAATTATCTTATTAGGTTAAATTAACAAATTTGAAATAATCATCATAACATTCCATATAAAATAGCTTCGAATGAAGTCTGAATTTCTCACAAATGATGTAACCTGTACCAGCTTAAGTCTATATATATCAGTACGAGGCATAGGTGACGCTGACAGGCGCACTGCCAAAGACAAATTACCTTCGTACATGTCTTGCGGTCGGTTAATATATATGGAAAAGGAATTTAAATATTTTTCCTTTTTTTTTTCTACAATATTTTAAAGTAATTTAATTATTAGATATTATCTTCTTTTCAGAATAAAATAGATCTGCCTCGTTCATTATTTTAACAGTATATTTAATGCACAGTGGCAAAAACATAAGCATCACACCGCTTGCTCCACTTCTCCACGGTAAGAAAACACACATCGCTGAATAATGCTAATAAAAAGTGCAGTTTCTTAAAACTTAAATAACTTCATGTTAAATTATGCTATCGTGATATTTTTTTTAATAAGGACCCATAACCTTATTCGAAATTTATCCAATAGTTTGTGAATGATGCGCGCTCATAATTCTATCAATGTACTTATATAGAAAACTAGAAATTCGGATAAATGATATGAGATAGTTTCCGAATACAGCGAAATATGTTTAGTGACAGATTTATCACTTTTAATTTTAACATTATTCTTATTTACTGAAAGCTTTACAATCTTATATGCGGTGTACATTGTCATTTATCTATTATCACTCTGAAATATATTACGTACCGCGTTAAACTATATATATAAATAAAACTACAATGTTTTCTGTTTATCCGAGGTAATCTCACGAACCGACGAACCAAATTCCACGAGATATTTACTTGTAGATAGATGAGTTTTCGGAATATTTTGTAGGCTACATACACTATTTAGACTACACTTTTCATAGGAATTAAGTATGATAAAATTTTGGTGTAGATGGTAGGTAGAGGTAGATGGTTAATATAATATCGATAAAAGAATTGTAAATATTATGTAGAAACGACGGAAGTACAATAAGAAAACAATACGCAATGATTTCCGATAAAAAACGTGGGTCTCTTGGAGCAACAAAACCAAATTCACGAGAACAAAGACACGGGTAACAGTAAGTATAGTAATAGATATTTAATTATAAAAGCTTACTCCATTCTACGTAGTCGAGACTTCAGTGATTGTCTTGGACACACGTGTTCTATCACGCATCTAAGATTACCCCTACTATTGTTTGTGAGAAGTGTGAATTTGAAATGTCAGCAAAATTACAAAGATACTGGGACTGAAAAAAAATGCATACACATCGGAGTGCTTGTATCGAGATATAAATGAAGCCTTGTCTTTACATAAAAATTGTGGTTCAACATGACTATAATTCCAGTAGTGTTTTTTTTTATGTATACGAGTATGTATCATAGGAAGCAAACGAACCTGTGGTGGGTCACCTAATGTTAAATGATCACCACCGTCCATAGACACTTGTAACACCAGAGGAGTCGCAAGTGCGTTGCCAATAGAAAGGGCAGTGGGGAAGAGGGGAGGTGGGCCTCCAGCACTCTCACTGACCGAACGAAACGTAACAATTCAAGCGTTGTTACTTCACGCCTGTTTTCTGTGAGAGGGTGGTACTACCCTGGGCGAGCCAACCCATTCATTTTGAAACCAGTAATAGCTTCAGCGTGGCTCTACCACCTACGAAAGTGTTACCGGTGTTGAAAGATTTACTCCTTATTTGGTTTTCAAGCATCGACCTTCACTCTACAATCACTTCATCATTAATTACGAACTATTTACACTGTCTTTACATATACTATACATAGACATAGTATAATAGCGTATAATACTTATTGAGTGTTGTTAAGTCAACTATCTTTACAAATTAAAAATGTTTATCTAACCGGAGACTTTAAGATGCGATCTTTTACCTAATTTCTTGTTGTTCTTAGTCGGTCTCTCTCTATTCTTTCTCTTATTATCTCTAGTATCTTGCCACAATATGCTTAAATTTTAGTCAGTTTTTACTATTTACTTGCAAAAGTATGCTAATAAATATAACTACTATAGATCTATATAAGTAAAATGAGTAAATTGAAGTAATTTACAGTTATTCAGTATTTTGGTATTTCATATGAAAATAGCGTTTACAAGATCATACTATATTGAATTTCGAAAGAGTTTTTCCTATCAAGTATAATCTAATAGTTAGTTTTACGATTGTAAAATTACAATAAGGGTCCTCACGTAAAAAATTTGGCGGGAAGACTAAGTTCTGCTGCATTCGCAGTTAGAAAGATTCGCCAGCTAACAGATATTGCCACTGCTAGGGTTGTCTACTTCCCTTACTTCCACAGCTTAATGTCTTATGGTATTTTGTTGTGGGGGACAGCAGCTGAGGTGGACACCATATTCCTATTACAAAAACGAGCAGTTCGAGCAATTTATAATATGAGGCCTCGCGAATCATTAAAGACTAAGTTTCAGGAATTCGGTATCTTAACTCTGCCCTCCCAATATATTCTTGATAATTTAATGTATGTCCGCAAAAACTTAGATATGTTGGATCTAGTAAAAGACCAGCATAATTTAAATACTAGAAACAGCAACAAATTGGTCATTCCATGCTTCAGGCTCACTAAATCCAAAAACAGTTTTTTAGGTAATAGTGTTAAGTTTTATAATAAAGTCCCAAAACACATTACCGATTTGCCTGATAGTGAGTTCAAGAACCATGTCAAGCGGGTTTTAATATCTAAAGGCTATTATAGGGTGGATCAATACGTGAACGATTGTGACGTCTGGAAATGACGCCCCTCTCTGTGCATCCACTAATAACGAATGTAAATATTTATATTAGATACTGTAAAAATATATGACATGAAAAGATAAACCAGATCGAGTTTCTTGCCGGTTCTTCTCGATGACTGGACTGTTTTCCGATCCGGTAGTAGCTTTGACGTTCATAAGCGCCTTCTCAGGGCCTAAATTGAATAAAGGATATTTGATTTTGATTTTGAAAAAGGGACACGATCGATCAAAAATATTTTAGCACTTAATGGAGTTAGTACGAACTAGTAGTAGGGGCAATGAAGCATTGTAGGTAATTCGTTGTTAATTAAATCGACTTAAATAACCGTAAACCTGTGTGTATTGTAACGATAAGATTTATAACCGAGCTATTCAGAACGAATACAGTAAAGCAGTAGGAGACAAATGTGTGCGAAAGTTGCTTCAGATGCTGCATATAATAGAGATAAAGAGGCTTATAATTGATTTAAATAAATAAAAAATATATTATTACACTTATTTAAGGATTAATGACTATAATGTGCCAAGTGATGCGAACAAAAATAAAGATTTATATTATATTATTTATTTATTTTACATTTATATAAATATTCTCTCTTTTTTAAATTGTTTACTAAACTCCATTAATTAAGGTTTTGTTTATAAACACTCCTGATCTTAACGACAATTAGTCTAAAGGACACGAAATCTAAAATAAAGATTCGTTTTCAATTTTGTCTGTCGAGTCATATCAACGGATGCTTCACTTCCGATTTCTTACCAAGATTGCATATGACGACGTATTTGTCATAGAAAGTTAAAATTCAATATGAGATTCAAACGTTTTTCGATACGGCGTCATTGCGTGTCTCTCTTTATTATTTATTATTGTACATAATAAATTATAATAATAAATTATTGTTTATACAACATTCATTTTAAAAGTACTGTCATAACCTAGTAAACTAGTCTTCTGTATTCGTGCTTAATATTATTAATCTATACATATGTCTGTACTTTTCGATTTACGTGATAAAAAATATTGTAGGTGTCTAGGACTAAGTAATAGAATACATTTCAATCATTTTTGCATATCTGTCTGTCTGTTTGTATGAACACGCATCACTGCTACAGTACAGGGTTTAAAATAAACCTTAACCTCATAAAGCATATCTTCGGGAGTAACATAGTCTTTGTTTTATTAAAATCGGTCCACTCTATCAAAAGTTATTGTAGTTTGAATGACGGCTCAAGGCAAGTAGGAGAAAAGAGTAGTAATCTATACTAATATTATAAAGCTTATTTGTTTAGTAGTCCGGTGAAGCTGTTAAGACCTTGCTTGGTCAATAGCGTAGTCGGTTTGAAAAAAAAAACTTATTCGTTTGGTTGAACGCGCTAATCTCAGGAACTACTGGTCCGATTTGAAATATTTTTTCAATGTTAGATAGATCATTTATCGAGAAAGGCTATAGGCTATATATCATTACGCTAAGACCAGTAGGAGCGGAGCACCAATGAAGAATGTTTCAAAATCGGTATTTTTTTTCTTTTGAGAGCTTCCGCTGCGTGTTAGCGTTAACCCAAAGTAACTATTCCACGCGGACGAAGTCGCGGGCAAAAGCTAGTCACATATAAATTGATATCTTTATGCATGGTTTTTTAATATTCCATAGGCTTAATATTTGTCGATTCGATAGCTCTGACCAGTTTTGGTAGCTTCGCTGATTACTATTTTATGATGCGACGATAGCTTGAGCCAAGACCTAAGTCCGAATGACCAGTGCGCTGCTCGCGTAAGCGCGTGAGGGTGAAGTTTCCTTGTAAATTGATGCGACGGAGCTCGCGGTGTCCTCACGTGTCGAGGAGCGTGCAGGCGTGCGGGGTGAGGGCTGCTTGCAGTCCGTGTTACGGCATAGGCCGCAACAAATTTGAATGACAATTTGGTCCTACATGTTAGACACATTTAACTTAGATGGAGTGGCTCACAAGAACAACTACCAATGGGTGCATGGCGACAAATTGTCAATTTAAGGGTAGTAGTTAGCCAAGTGAGCTTAGAAGAAGCCGTACAATCATGCTTTTGTTTTCGCAATATTTGTTTTTACTTTCTTACAAAAATCCACCGAATTTCTTACAGAAATCTACAGAAATCACCAGTTAATCGGCGAGTTTGTCGATTCGATAGCTCTGACCAGTTTTGGTAGCTTCGCTGATTACTATTTTATGAGGCGACGATAGCTTGAGCCTAGGGCCAAAGGCCCGAATGTCCAGTGCTGTTGTGTGATGATTTCTTGTAAATTGATGCGTCCGGAACTCGCGGTGTCCTCACGTGGCGACGAGCATGCAGGCGTGTGGGGTGAGGTCTGCTTGCATCCCGCGTTACGGGATAGGCCGTAACAATGTTTGACCAAAACTTCACCTGATATTGAATGACAATGGGAGTGGCTCACAAGAAAATTTACCAAACATCAACCATAGGTGCATGGTGACAAATTGTCAACTTAAGGGTAGTAGTTAGCCAAGTGAGCTTAGAAGAATCCGTACGATCATGCTTTTGTTTTCGCAATATTTGTTTTTACTTTCTTACAAAAATCCACCGAATTTCTTACAGAAATCTACAGAAATCACCAGTTAATCGGCGAGTATATGAATGCATTTTGATTGACGCGTTGTCCGAACGCCTTAACCACCGAACCGTCGTTGCTTTACTTCGTTAGGCATCTTCTTACCCTTATCCCATCAAAATAGGGTTGACACATTATGTTTTCCTCTTCCACTCTCCCCTGTCAGATGTCATCTCATTATTCACACCTTTTATCACGCATATTGTATATTTTATTCACACAAACTATCCATACTTTTTCGGTCCCTCTTTACTGTTGTGTCTTCTGTAACACAAGACAAGAATGCTCAATTTAGAGCATCGACGGCAAGTGGCTTATCTCTCAGTGTTTTATAAGTTACACTTTGGAGAGTGTGTATAGGAATTACATGATTTAATTCCACCGTCACCATTCTATCAGAGGACGACCAGACGCCATGAGGGTTTCCACCCTTATGAAGTTGATATTCCTGAGATTCGTATGAAGCGATTTGCTTCCACGTTTATTATACGTACGGCTAAGGTCTGGAATTCACTCCCGGTGTCTGTTTTCCCGTCATCATACAACTTGGGAGTGTTCAAGAGTAGAGTGAACAGGCATTTAGCAGGTAAGCGCGATCCATCGTCGGCTTCATCGTCACTTACCATCAGGTGAGATCGTGGCTAAGCGCGTACTCGTAAAATATAAAAAAAATCACCTTCCTTCATATTCTAAACTTTTCCAGTAACATGGCTTTCATCTCTTATCATAATATTCCCGTACAATACTATCCTTTTACACATCAACTACTCTGTGACTGGTGCTATTATCAAACTTCCTTTTACGTAGATACTCATTCCTCATCTTATACTTTCTAGTTACTCACACATCCATCTTAACAGTCGCATCTCTGCTAAGTGTAATCTTTTCTCATCCGTCTTTCCTAGCCCAGCGCTTGGATTTTTTTAAATGGTGGAATACGAACAGATCAGTCAACGGATGTTAAGTGATCACCACCGTCTATGGATACTAACAACACCAGAGGAGTCGCAAGTGCGTTACCACCCTTTAGGAGGAATGGTTAGGGGAGGGAGAGGAGAGAGGAGAGGGGAGGGGAGGGGAGGTAGGCCTCTGGCGCTATCACTGACCGAACGAAACGCAACAATACAAGTACTGTTACTTCACGTCGGTTTTCTACGAGAGGGTGGTACTACCCCAGGCGAGCCGACCCATTCATGCTAAAACCAGTAATAGTTTTGAACCTAGCTCTGCCACCATATAATTATATAACACGACTGATTATAGTTAGCATTGTTATCAGTTAAAACAATAGAAGTACTATGAAGAAACTATAACATGAACTTTATTAATACTATTATTGAATTATCTGATGGTAAGTAAGTAGTAATTATAAATAACATATCCAAATAAATTAGAATCGTCCTTTTATAAATTCATATATATAATATAATCAGATATTAATTGAACCTGTTTAAAAGATATATCCATCAAATTGTTTCCATATAAACTTATTAAGTCAATAAATATAAAAATAAACAGAAGTAAAACCCGACAAAATAACTCGACCCCGGCAAAAGGATTTGTTTAAACGTCCGAAGACAAATTTTTAAGTCACTTAAACATTCGAACAGAAAAAAAGAAGTGAAATATACGAGCGGAACCCTCGAAAATCGGTTCACGGGCGCGGACAATTATTTTTTGCCCGAAATAAGAGACTGCGAGAAATTTAAATCGCTTACTGAGCGGTGGAATTATAGAAAAAGCTCGCGCGTCTTCAAAGGTGGGCTGGCAACCCTTTCAGTGAGGGCGCCGGGCGATGCGGGGGTGGTACGCACTGTAATATAGAAAACTTGTGTTAGCCCAGTTCCGCGCCTTTGTAACATCATTTCGGCTGCTAATCTACTTGGTGCTGTAGGTCTTGATCGTTGCTTTCGTTATAAAAAGCAATGGCACATAAAATAATTTGTAAATGCTGTTATTGAAGATATATCAGTTAAAACGATTGCATACTTTTAAATGCATCTTTAAGTAATATATAGTAGTTATGTTACGTATATTATTATTTTTAATTATTTAGGTGTTTTTTGTATATCAACCTCACAGAATGCCTAGCGTATTATACTATATATATTAATACATTAATATATACATAATGAAAGGATAAATGTGATGTCAAGAGGAGAGCGTTATAAAGAAGAAAACTAAGGAAGGCTGACCGCATCACTACGTGAGACAAATAGCCAGGAAAAGAGATTTTTTAGAGAGAAAGGATTATAGAAAATAACTTAAAGTAAACTGTTTTTAATATAAAAAGTCTATAGAAAACAGAAATAGTAATTTAAAAAAATTATTTATTTAACAAGAACTTCACAACACAATCATGATATTTTAAAAACATTTGAATATAATTAAATAGTGCCTACTATGAAGTAATGCATTTTACATTCAGCATATGAGAGATGAGTTTATTTACAATATTGTATAATAATTAATTTTGCGCGAGCACGCGGCCGCGTTGAATGTGGTATATATTAGATAGAACAAATACCAAGGTTAAGTAACTACGGATATTTAATTGTTTTTTTTTTCGAACTGACTTCGTTTTTGGTCTAGCAAGACTTTAACAGCTTCACCGGACTACATATTTAATTGTCATCACATATTTTTATAGATAACGAATTTTATAGACTAGTTATCAACAATGTTATAAAGAAAAAAATTGACACAATTTGAAGAATGTTTTTATTGAAATGAATGTAATATCCTGTATACTACTGAGCTCCGTGTATAGCGTCTTACATATAATTTAAGGAAATGTTGATAGCCGATTATAAATAAAAATAACTAGACTCTGCCCGCGACTTCGTCCTCGATATAGTTACTTTAGGCTATCGCTTACAAGCAGCCGAAGCTAACAGGAGGAAAAAAAAATGATTTTGAAACATTCTTCATTGATGTTCCGCTCCTATTAGTCTTATCATGATGATATATAGACTATAATCTTCTTCGATAAATGAGCTATTTAACACTGAAATAATTTTTCAAATTGGACCAGTAGTTCTTGAGATTACCCCCGTCACAAACTCACAAATTCAGAAACTCATAAACTATACCTCTTTATCATAGTATTGGTATAGATTACTTGCATTCAAGTGAATTAAGGAAATCGGTTTATTTACTTACATCATTTAGAAATTATTGGTTTTCATAAAACATTATATCGATTTAAAATCAAGTATCAACACTTGTTATTCCACACTCAGCTTTATAATTTAAGAAGAAGAAACAGGCCATAAGAAATAAATGTAAAGAAGGAGAAGAAACGTTTGGACCCCGAAAGGGTTGAAATGGGGTGCGGAAACACCCTCGTCTCTACATATACACGATAAAATTATCGAATTGTAGAGTTTGTTTGTTGGAATTACATTTTAATAGGTAATTTAAAATTTTGGATTTGGAAATTATTCTTCAATTTTAAATCCAAGCGTTTATGGGAACGAATCGATTTTTTGTTTTAATTAGTTTAAAGATTTTAGTCACGTGGCAATATTTGATGTAATTTATAATTTACCCTTGTAATTTTTTCAACTGGTTTGCCAACTTCTATATTATGTAAAGAAAGCAATGACAACGTGGAAAATGTTTAAGCATATAACTAATTTTCTATTTTACGTGAACTTAGTAAGTTGTTAGAGAGATTAATTTTCTTTTAAATCCAATTTATGACTTACAAAATTTATAGGTATTCGCAGGTTAAAGGAAAATTAAAGGTCAGTCAGGGGAACCAATTAACACTAACACTGTATGCACTGTGACTATTTATCCGAGCAGAGTTTCGCCTCACAATAACTTTGACCTACGACTGTCTCCTATCGATTTTTTTCTCAAGCTGACTACGCTATTGGCCTAACAAGGCCTTAACAGCTTCACCGGACTACAGCCTCCCTATCGACGACGTCTTGCCTTTTACATGCAAAACTCTAATAGTGTGGCGCTAGTGTTTAAATCAATTGAATGTCATTTTAGTTAAAAATATTATAAAGGCCATATTAAATCATTAAAATTATTTACATAAATAGAAATTATGACAATTGTTTCACTGATTATTTGGGATTGTTAATTTTGTAGAATCCGATTATATTCATTAGCTAGTAAATGTACAACATAATGAAATAAACAGTAAGAGAATAAATGTGACAGAAAAATAGATATAATCACTTATTTTACATACATTACGTACATAATAAATACCTCAGATTAACTCGAATATATATTTTAAAATCTACTATATTTAATATAATTATAGGTAGTAAATATTTTTTTTTTTTTTATGTCATAGGTGGCAAACGAACATGTGGGTCACCTGCTGTTAAGTGATCACCACCATCCATGGACACTAACAACCCCAGAGGAGTCGCAAGTGCGTTGCCATCTTTCGGGTTTATGGGAACGAATCGATTTTTTGTTTTAATTAGTTTAAAGATTTTAGTCACGTGGCAATATCTGATGTAATTTATAATTACTCTTGTAATTTTTTCAACTGGTTTGCCAACTTCTATATTATGTAAAGAAAGCAATGACAACGTGGAAAATGTTTAAACATATAACTAATTTTCTATTTTATATGAACTTAGTAAGTAGAGAGATCAGTTTTTCTTTTAAATCTTATTTATGACTTACAAAATTTATTGGTATTCGCAGATTAAAGGAAAATTAAAGGTCAGTCAGGGGAACCATTTAACATTAACACTGTATGCACTGTGACTATTTATCCGAGCAGAGTTTCGCCTCACAATAACTTTGACCTACGACTGTCTCCCTATCGATTTTTTTCTCGAACTGATTACACTATTGGCCTAGTCTTAACAGCTTCACCGGACTACAGCCCCTATCGACGACGTCTTGCCTTTTATATGCAAAACTCTAATAGTGTGACGCTAGTGTTTAAATCAATTGAATATCATTTTAGTTAAAAATATTATAAAGGCCATATTAAATCATTAAAATTATTTACATAAATAGAAATCATGACAATTGTTTCACTGATTATTTGAGATTGTTAATTTTGTAGAATTCGATTATATTCATTAACTAGAAAATGTACAACATAATTAAATAATTGTTTTATATACACTATATTATTATATATGCGCATTTATATTATTAAAACTGTAAGAGAATAAATGTGACAGAAAAATAGATATAATCACTTATTTTACATACATACATAATAAATAACTGAGAGTAACTCGGATACATATTTTAAAATATATATTAATATAATTAATTATTTAATATAATTATAGGTAGTACTTATAAATGATTACTTGTCAATACATAATATATACGATACACAAATTGCAAATTTTTTTAAAGATATTATAGTTTTATGTAACGTTTAGTTTTGTAAGCAATTTTTCTAGGAAGCGTAAAGAGTGCTTTAAAAAACTTGCAATTTGATAAATATTTCACACTGGCTTTTGCCCACGACTACGCACGTGTTAATGTAGATTTGACCTATCCCGAAGTAATAATACATTTTTTAGTTGAGATGTACCCTATATTCTGTACTCCTGACAAAACTTCACGATAATCGGATGATTGGTTTCAGCGTGAAAGCTTTGTAAACTCACTTTATAATATTTTATTTATAATCTATAATATTAACCATATTAACAAATGAATATGTTATATGGAATGAAATGCTTTTATAATTTGCTAGTTTTTTTTAAGAATACATTTGTGAATATCCTTTTATTCCTTCTTCTGTATTTTATTTTTCATTATAACTTGCATTTTTTTGTATAGACTAAGATACCGGCACTTGATACTCGTATATTGGCCAATTTATTAGACGATAAACTTCATAGTCATGTACTTCGCAACAGAAAAACTATACAATTTTTTTTATGACTGCACTTGCCTGATGGTAAGCACAATACAATCCAAAAACAATGGCGACCACCGAGAGATAATCTATCGATCGCCAGTCGCAGCAGTCAGTCGGGCTGTAAAACCCTACCACCCCGATTTTGTCATTGCCTCGTTCGTTATTCAGCAGAGTGCACCACGTGCAGGTGAGGTTGACTTGGGTGTCTCAAGTCTTATGATGTTATTCGACATCCCTTACACCCCTAAATGATTACACATCGTCTTAAAATGGTAAATTATTACTATTACCCACTCATAATCAAGCCTTAATAAAGTGTCCTCATTACTGCTCTATATGTGTCAATATCAAAATCATCCTTCGAGTAAGAGTTTAGTCTCTTATGCTACTTACGGAAATGGTTCCATTATAAAATTCTGCCTGCATTTTTTCTTTAAAACATACATCTTTTTTATAAGTATCTTAAATCAGTTATTATATTTAGAAAGTATGAAAACGTTTTCAACCATATTATAATGATATAAAATTCTATTATTTAAATAGCTTCAATAAAACATTTGCAGAGTCTCCTAATTTATTTTGGCGTAGATGAATTTTTTTACATACTTAGCGCTAAAACAGCCTTTACTTTTTTATACTAGCTGGTGCCCGTGACTTAGTTTCAGTTAAAATGCTTACACCTCTATAATAATTTTACCAACTTTAGTTTCCTTCTGTTATATATTATCATTACTGCTTATCTCCTGTGGAAAATTGTTTAAATATGTAGTCTACATAATTTAAGAATTTTACATAAATCCGCTACTCGGAGGTTTTACTGAAAAACAATATACACCTAATTATTGTTTATGTGTATCTATTTATAGGAACTTATCAAATTTCTAATGATTGATAACATATTCTCTTTGGTAAATTTGTTCAAACATAACGTGTGTTTAAGTGGTCAGTTATCGCCATAGAACCTGGTTTTATTACCGTTAATGCGTACCTGTTACACCGATTTGATGTAACTAGCAGAGTATTAAAGACATAGCCCACAAGTTGTATACAGTCCACAGATCACTCCCCCCCACACATGCACAACCACGTTAGGTAGATATGTTGTGTGTTTTTTCCGCTTATATTAGCTAAAATAGTCAGACTCGAAATGCATGCACGCGTTTGTGACGCACGTATGAAGGCACGCTTATGGTGTCTCGCCAAATATATGAATTAAATCTTAAATCGCATGGATAGTATAGCTCGATGCGCGAGATATTACGTAAGGCAACAGCTCAAGCCGAAGTCCGGCCATTTTCGCACCCTTACGTTAGTTATCATTTCATTTGTACATTCTTCTAATTTCTTTTTGCATATATGAATTGTTTTACATACTCTAGCGCTAAAACCGCCTTTACTTTTTTATACTAGCTGGTGCCCGTGACTTAGTTTCAGTTAAAATGGTTACACCTCTATAATAATTTTACCAACTTTAGTTTCCTTCTGTTATATATTATCATTACTGCTTATCTCCTGTGGAAAATTGTTTAAATATGTAGTCTACATAATTTAAGAATTTTACATAAATCCGCTACTCGGAGGTTTTACTGAAAAACAATATACACCTAATTTTTGTTTATGTGTATCTATTTAATAGGAACTATCAAATTTCTAATGATTGATAACATATTCTCTTTGGTAAATTTGTTCAAACATAACGTGTGTTTAAGTGGTCAGTTATCGCCATATATAGAACCTGGTTTTATTACCGTTAATGCGTACCTGTTACACCAATTTGATGTAGCAGACTATTAAAGATATAGCGCACAAGTAGTACACAGTTCACAGATCACTCCCAACACATGTACACACACGGTAGGTACATAACATATGTTGTGTGTTTTTTCCGTTAATATTAGCTAAAATAGACTCGAAATGCATGCAGGCGTTTGTGACGTACGTATGAAGGCACGCTTATGGTGTCTCACCAAATATATGAATGGTTAGCTTAAATGGCATGGATAGTTTAGGTCGATGCGCGATATAGTACGTAAGGCAACAGCTCAAGCCGAAGTCCGGCCATTTTCGCACCCTTACGTTAGTTATCATTTCGGCTGCGTGCTTTAAACGTTCTCCCAAAAAGCGCGGGAAGTTTAAAGGCCTGACAGGTCAACAGCGTTTAGTTAGTTCCAAAAGATAGATAGAATGGGACTATGTCGTAATTTTCTTCACATATATACGGAATTGCCGTATCGTCTACAAGTTACAAATAATTAATATGGTGTCATAATTTATGAGGCCGCTCATAACGATATCGGCTTTGGTGTCAACAGCATTGCTGACCTTATACTTTCGCCATTATATGTAAACCGTTTTGCTGTTTTATTATTTTATAGAAATATTGTATTTTCAAACGTCTATTCGTTCTTTTTAAATAATAGTTGTCGAAATTAGAAGAATAAACACGAATAAATATATCAAGAGGATATATAGTATGTATAACGTTCGAATTAACGCAGATTGGTGCCTGAAGAATTCCAGTCTAATAGAATGGTGGGAAAATGATTTATCGGAGAAATTGAGAAAAATATCAAGACCACGAATGGTTTATTAGTATACGAATAATGGTAAATTAATTGTAACTTAAAAGTTTTTCCAGTAATGATTATTTTGTCTTTATAATTAATTTCTATGCAGTTTAATAATTTCGAAGTACGCAATCCAAGTAAAATATTCGTTGTGTGCTTATTAAACAAAACACGCCATATAATATAAATTTACCCCGTTTTTAGTTAATATTCGAAAAATAAGTCACCGAAGTGTCCTCCAATCGAAATTCAATACCAATTAAAATTCCCTTTCCCTCATCTACCCTCAAGATAGTATTTAAATTAAGGAATATTTCCATTGAGTCGTCCCGGGCGGCTCATTTAAATTAAGCTTTTTGAAAAAGTCTCATATCTTCTTTACCAGAGGCGCACCGGTACATCAAAGTGGGTTGGGCGGTAAAAGGGGTAAGGTATTTTTCTTAGGAGGGGGGTTTCGGGAGGGCTAAAAATGCGTACCGACTCACACATTTGTGCGTATTTACGAACGCACACAGACGTCCACGGCTGTATGTAAAACACTTTAAGAAGCGTCGAAGAAATGCGAGAAGCTTAGCGACTACATGGTGTCTTTAAATATTGAAAGAGTTTATTAATTTCAAATTACAGTATAAACTTATTAACTATTTTTTTACTGTGCTGTCTATTAACATACACTTCAAAATGTATACTGATATTATAATGCTGAAGAGTTTGTTTTCTTGTACGCACTAATCGGAACTACTGGTCCGATTTGAAAAATTATTTCAGTATTAAATGATAGCTCATTTATCGAAGTTTTTTTCCTTTTGAGAGCTTTCGCCGCGTGTTAGCGTTAGCCCAAATTAATTATTCCATGCGGACGAAGTCGTGGGCTGAAGCTATAATTTTTATAAGTTTTTATTATTTGTTATAAGTTTATATATATACATGATTTTCTTATAGTATTTGTAATTATATTTTGTAACTCATGTTTAAGTATTTCTAATGATTCCGAATTTTTGCTTTTTTTTTATTGTAGCACGGCAAAATGACTGCACTATGCCTGATGGTAAGCACAGTATAATCCAAAAACAACAACGACCACCGAGAGAAACGTCCGGCGGTCATCGTCGTCATGCCGGCCTGCGTAAATCTCTCTTCTTGATATCACTGAAGGCTACTGCGATACCGATGTATTTTATAATTATGTATTATATCATTTTCATTAAATTAATTATATTCTAACCAGTTTCAATTGATTTTAATCCACTTGAAATAATATTAGAATTGGCATAGAAAGTACTTTGTCTATGTTAATTTCAAAGTTCTAAGTAAATATTGACAGGAATACAAGAATGAACTCGGATAATATATATGAATTTATACGTGTAATTTCTATATTTTACGCACAAAATAGCAGTTTCAAAAGTGCTTAGTAATTTACAATATTGTTTTTTTAAATTTCAGTTTTTATTTTACCATCAAAGATAAAATAAAAGTTGAATAATATATGTATGTATATTTTTAATACCTTTTTGTATATTAAGTATAATATGTACAGATATGTACTCTGTAGCAAATCATAAGAAAAATTTGACACTACACGAATTAAAATAATTTAAAATCACGCAAGAGTTTTGTATATGCCTTTTCAGACTAAACTACAATCTTCTTTATACAGTTTGGAATTTAAGTCTTTGATGATTTGTCCGGCTATCACTACATATTACAAAAAAAGTCTTCTGCCACGTCTGTTTGTTTGTCTGTATGTTCGCGTTAAAATCAAAAACGACTGAATATATTTTGAATGAATAAATGAATTTGGTCATCGTTGTCATGCCGGCCTGCGTAAATTTCTCTTCTTGATATCACTGAATGCTACTGCGATACCGATGTATTTTATAATTATGTATTATATCATTTTCATTAAATTAATTATATTCTAACCAGTTTCAATTGATTTTAATCCACTTGAAATAATATTAGAATTGGCATAGAAAGTACTTTGTCTATGTTAATTTCAAAGTTCTAAGTAAATATTGACTCGAATACAAGAATGAACTCGGATAATATATATGAATTTATACGTGTAATTTCTATATTTTACGCACAAAATAGCAGTTTCAAAAGTGCTTAGTAATTTACAATATTGTTTTTTTAAATTTCAGTTTTTATTTTACCATCAAAGATAAAATAAAAGTTGAATAATATATGTATGTATATTTTTTTATACCTTTTTGTATATTATAATAAGTATAATGTACAGTATAGACATGTATTCTGTAGCAAATCATGAGAAAAAGTTGACACTACACGAGTTTTGTACCTAATTTTTCAAAATAAGCTACAATCTACGTAATACAGTTTGGAATTTAAGTTGTTGATGTTTTGTCCGTTTATCACTACATATTACAAAAAAAAGTCTTCTGCCACATCTGTTTGTTTTTCTGTATGTTCGCGTTAAAATCAAAAACTACTGAATATATTTTGAATGAATAAATTAATATTTTATTGCACTTTTGATTTGTACACCGGCGAGCCTAATGCCATAAGGCATTTTCTTCCAGCTAACCAGCGGTGTTGATGTTAAGCAAAAACTTTTGTAGGTAGTGCCTATAATAAACAAAACAGAAGAAAATGGATAAATAAATATATACATGTATACAATATTATAATAAAATAAATACATATATAACATACATATACATAGATATGTACAAATTTATAATAATGACAAAGATAATAAGTAATATGCGGTTTTCAGTAGATAAAGTGATTCACGAGGATTTTTTTTAATATCAAGTTTTTTTTAATTATCAAGACGGAACAACGTCCACCGGGCCCGCTAGTTTGATATAAATATTTAGAATTAATACGTATACTTGGCTTTTTTTAATTACAAATTAGAAGTTCACAATTAGTAATGTTACCAAACTTAGATTTTTTTCTTATAGAAAAAGCAACATCCTGTCCAGTGGGGGTAAAAGCGAAAGGGTTGCGGAGGCGATCGCTGCCCCCACGGGGTGTCCACCGCCTTCTTACAAACCTTTTTACAGTGGGGAGGCGCAGAGTAATAGATGACAGAGACTTCGTTATGCGTAGATAGAGAATTTCGTCTTGCTTTTTAATGAGCATCTTAAACGTTGGCATTGACTATAAATATTTTATACATATTTTTTTTAAAGTTCTCATTAAAATCGTAGTTACTCTCCTTCGTTTTATATTAAAAAATCTTTTTGTATCAGTTGATACACGTTTTTTTTGTAAGTGATTTTATATTAAATACATTGATGAGGATAAATCAATAAATTCTAGAATTATTAAACACGCTGTATTTTTAGGGTAAATCATACATGTTTATTTGAACGGTCAATTATTTTTGTATTCCGAATTAGTTTGAGGTGTTTATATGCTTCCAAGTACTTATCAAATAGCCTTTACTCCATAACTGCTTGTCGCCAAGAATGTTGTATTAGTGAGGCGTTTGGAAGAGGGGTTGAAGTCAAGGGGCGGGGGGATCGGGATCCGGGGGGGTGTAATTGCAAAATAAAATTAGCCGGAACGGGTACGTGCTCAATTTGCGCCTCCCGGGCACTGATTTGTTTTCGCTCTCGCCTCCTGGAGGACTGCTCTGTACTCGCCCTTTCTTACCCTATATATTATTGATTAACCTTATTGTATATACCATATTGGTATTGGTTCGTAAGGCTCTAAAATCATTCAGTCTATGTACAAGGGTATTGCTAGCTCATTGTCGAGTATTTACGTTACTGTCCGTGACGATAGTTAAGGGCTGTATTTATAGTATCTCTTAACATGTTTGGACAGAAAAGCTTTAGCTGATACTATACATAACAGATTATCGAAGTAATAATACTTTTTTCACTATTTTTCTTGTATTATATTTTACTTGTGTTGTACTTGCATTATTTAGTTACTTCCTAGAACATAATTTAAAATATGGTTATATCCAAATCCGTCGTTTTGTCTATCTCATACATTTTTTATATATTTAAAATACGTAATTTTAAAATATTTTATGCTACGTACTCATTTATTTAGACCATTATAGTTCTTATTAATTTATTTTCGAAATCTCCGTAATAACAAAACCGATTTTGAAGTTGGTTATATATCATTACTCTTTTTCATAAGCGTAGCAGTTATATCAAGATTCATTGGAGTTCATTTAAAATCGGTAAATGGGTTATGTGTTATAATTATAATTTAAAGAATGAAAGACAGCTCACAAACAATCCGGATTGAATAGGGATTGAAGTCAAAGGTACCTTGTAGTGTTTATTTATAAAATTTGGAAAAACATATTTACTAAGAAATGAAGTTGCCATTGTAAGTGTTGTAGTAAACATAGCTAAATATTTATTAATAATAATCTAAATAAATCACTTATAAATCCTTCGATAAATTTCCTCGTAATTCGATCCCCGAGAATGTTTAAAAAAGCGTCCGAAAGTTTCGGTTCCGGTTCTACGGAGTCGATGGCTTTTTTATTTAGCGCATTTCTTTCTTTTCCGGTTGAACTTTCGTTGAAGTTATTTTTTTTTCATTTTCGCGGAACTTCCTCGAGTGTCAGTTTGGAGTTCGCAATTTTCTGCGGTTCGCGCCGATAATTGCGGCGCAGGTGGCGTGTTATTTTGCGTTGACTAATACCTTTATCTGATTATTGGAAATGACGTTTGAACCTTCTAATTTATCATTTATGGTATATTATATTAAACAGTGAAAACAGCTTTCGCTCGCGGCTTCGCTCGTGTTAATAATTTGATTTATCTCTCGGGAACAATACATTTTCTATAGATGAATTGTACTCTATATCCTTGTATGTATACCTAAAACCGGTTTGCAGTATATCATGATGATTAGTTGGGTAATTAAGGCATGAAAGCGTGACAAACAAGCAAACAAACTTTCGCATTTATAATGTTAGTTTCCTAACATCACCATCCTTGGTGAGAGCGATACACCAATTAGGCGATTGTTTGCTTGGTGGTAGGGCTTTTTCAAAGTCCGCTTAGCTAGTTGCTAGCTATTGTTGTGTTTTTATATCTGCACTTAGAGCCAATCCTCTTTAGGCTTAGCGTGCTTACTATTTTAGACCACTACGTCATTTAACATCAGATCAGATTGTGGCCAACTGCTGAAACTTATAAAATATTTTAAAAAACCTACAAGAAGTTTTTTCTTCAGCTATACATCAATTTTAATAAGAATAAGAAAATTGAAATGTTGCCGGGATTAGAATATTACATTTTATTCATAATCTTTGGTATTTGACTATATATTTTGTAATATTGTTTGGTGTTTTACGTGATATAGTTTGGTTATAGTGCACGAGTGAAGGGAATGGGAAACAATAATTCAAAACATGGATTCTGAGAAGCCACAAAGACTCCCTGGAAAGTTCTAACAAGGGAGCCACCAACTTGTTAGAATATTGAAATTATCACTAAACACTTGTAATATGTATTACCTATTGGATAACGGCAGTACCAACGTAGAAAATTTGTTGCCAAAAAAAAGTAAGAAGAACAACTGCCCACGGAAGTGAAAATTCAAAACAATGGAATTTAAACTGTGTTCTCTTTTGAATTTTTATATTAAATATAGTGTGAATTACTGTCGGTCACGCTTACTAGCATGTCATGATGCGTACTTATAAAAGCGCCTAAAGAAGTTTTCACTTAAAAAAAAGTAAACAGTGAAATACCATTCGAAGGTTCTACAATCTTCTGTCACATGTGTGGCTGATAAGATACCCAATGTTATCGGCACAGGCCATGTACACACGTGACACGCCCACCGGAGGACACGCCCACTCATATACGGCATATATGTGTCCCACTTATGTGACGCATGTAGAACGTACGAAGGCTTACGTGGGCGTGTGTGGCCCAGTGCGCATGCCGCTAGGCGGGGCCACGACGCCGAACAACGTGACAGATTTTCCACCAACGTTACGTTACTTCACAACGCTATTTATCCACGACGCCGGCGTGGCACTGAAATAAATTAGTTATAATTTATTTTTACCCGAAAAGGGTAAGGGCGCCCCCTATAATTAATGACGAAATTGGCTATTCCGAGTGTTCCGTAGTCGGTAATGAGGTGGGATTGAGATTAAAACTCGGGTAAATGGGCCCGGTAATGGATTATGAACGGAAAATTTTTCCCGACTCCAAAGTCACTTTCTGAGGTTCGGTTGACCTAGACATCTATACATATAATAAGAATATAAATGTAACGTGTTTGTATTTTTTAGATTTTTGTGGAGAAAAAAAATTGTTGCAGGTATCTTGGAATAAGTTATCCCACTTATGTGACGCATGTAGAACGTACGAAGGCTTACGTGGGCGTGTGTGGCCCAGTGCGCATGCCGCTAGGCGGGGCCACGACGCCGAACAACGTGACAGATTTTCCACCAACGTTACGTTACTTCACAACGCTATTTATCCACGACGCCGGCGTGGCACTGAAATAAATTAGTTATAATTTATTTTTACCCGAAAAGGGTAAGGGCGCCCCCTATAATTAATGACGAAATTGGCTATTCCGAGTGTTCCGTAGTCGGTAATGAGGTGGGATTGAGATTAAAACTCGGGTAAATGGGCCCGGTAATGGATTATGAACGGAAAATTTTTCCCGACTCCAAAGTCACTTTCTGAGGTTCGGTTGAACTTTGATAGTTAGTCGTTAAGTTTAACTACGATGGCTTAAAGTATGCAAAGTATGTTAAGTCGCGTTTAAATAATTTTAATTTTGTACACTTTCTTTAAAGACTTTACAGTAGGCGATAGTATAGACTCGTTTAATTGTTATCCATTACGTTTAGTGATATTCAGTAGTAGTTTTTGTAATAATCTCAGTGAATAGATATTGAAAAAATATCACGGCGACTTAAGTTCAGCCTGTTGTTATATAGTCACACCTGCTTAGAGTTTAGCGAATATCTTGTTTCACTCAACACACACTATTATTATTGTCTTTGGCTATCAATCGGAACGGTTCACTATTACCAAGTTGCCATAAAAGAAACAACAATTTTCCTTTAATTTAATAAAACTCCAATTCGATACTTTGAGATTTTTATGCATTATAACTTTTATTTCTTGATCCATAGAGACATCTATACATATAATAAAAATGTAAATGTAAGGTGTCCGTACTTTTTAGACTTTTGTGAAAAAAAAATAGTTGCAGGTACCTTGAAATAAGTAATAAAATACATTTCAATCATTTTTAGAAATGTCTGTCTGTTTGTTTGTTTGAACATGCATCGCTGCTATAATACTGTGTTCATGATAAAACATCCTAGAAGATCCTAAAGGATATCCTCGAGTAACATTTAATTTTGGTTTCATTAAAATTGGTTAGGTCTATCAGAAGTTATTCTAATTTTAATGACGACGCGACTTAAGTACGAAAGAAAAGTAAATAATTAAATGGACTTAGTACATTTAGATTTTATTACTTACTGTTTTTACATTATGTTTCACACCGACGGAGTCGCGGTCACAGCTAGTCTACAATAAACACAAATATCCAGAACATCCCAAGTAATGTTTTATGTCATAGGGGACAAACGAACAGGTGGGCCACCTGCTGTTAAGTGATCACCACCGTCCATGGACACTAACAACACCAGAGGAGTCGCAAGTGCGTTGCCATCTTTTAGAGGGAAGGGTTAGGGGAGGGAAAGGGAGAGGAGAGAGGAGAGGGGAGGGCGTTGCCACCCTGTGTTTGCTGGGTGGGGCGAGAAGGGTGAGGGGAAGGGGGAGAGTGGAGAGGAGGTGGGTCTCCGGCGCTCTCACTGACCGAACGAAACGCAACAATGCAAGCACTGTTACTTCACGTTGCGCCCCTCTGGTGTTGCAAGTGTCTATGGACGGTGGCGATCACTTAACACCAGGTGACCCACCTGTTCGTTTGCGTCCTTTGACATAAAAAAAAATAATTGAGAAATATTATTGTAGTATCGCCTATGTCACAAAATATAAAATTGTTGCTTTTTCGAAGTTTGAAATCGTATTCCCATACCTGTCTTCGAGAAGAGGCATATGGCCCTGCAGTGGTTCTCTTACAGGCTGATGATGATGATGTTGAATGTATCAAAAAACATGGAGACAAAGTCGAAGAAAAATGCTATTGATATAAATTTATAATAATTCGTAGATATGTCATTCTGCGTTCCGAAAACCCGAAACAAAAAAAGTAATAATAATGAAGCATGTACAGGGGGAAAAGTTAGTCAAATTATACTCTACAGTAAAGATACCATAGAATATATTAAAATACATACATTTTAATAAAGATTAGAGATAAAAGGTCACTCGGTAATATTGAATTCTGACTGCATTTTGTACTAACACCATTATTAATACGGCCAAGTTACATTTGCACTCTTGAAACTGATATCTGAAATATATTTACGTATATTTGTATATTATCAACTGCAAATATAACTTTGTTGTTGCGTACTGATAAATGACCACACAGCGGGTACCTGAACACCATTAACCATGGTCAGAGAGGCACGTGGATAAGAATTCTGGCAGTGGCTGACGAATGGACTGGCCACGGTAGTCCATTTTCTATAGTGTTGATTTTAAACATTGGCGCAATTTGAATATTTATTTTAAATAGCCAATATAAGCGCTATACATGATGTTTTTTATGCTACAAACTACTGCAATTTTTATCAAACTTTACAAGTCTTGTATTATAAAAGCGTTTGCTCTAGAAAATTAGTGCATTTTTTTAGAAGTGCGTTTATCAAAATTACATGTATGAATTACAAGCTACAAGTGATAACACTTTTAATATATGTGTTTATTCACACTTGTGTTAGTGCTTTTGTATATCATAAATGTCTTTTTAACTTGTAACTTGTTACGAAAATCTTTCAACTTCTATACTAATATTATAAAACTGAAGAGTTTATTTGCTTGAACGCGCTAATCTCAGGAACTATCGGTCTCATTTGAAAAATCTTTCAGTGTTAGATAGCTTATTTATCGAGCAAGGATATAGGCTATATATGATCACGCTAAGATAAATAGGAGCGGAGCACCAATGAAGAATATTTCAAAATCGTTTTTTTTTCTTTATTCCACGCGGACGAAGATTTGAAAACATATTTTTAAAATTAAGTTGCTTAATTATTGTACTGTAATTTCTATCTTACCGACATATGAATAAATGAATGAATGAATTCTTTATTGCACTTTTGATTTGTACACTGGCGAGCTTAATGCCATGAGGAATTTTCTTCCAGCTAACCAGCGGCTAAGCAAACACTTATGTAGGTAGTGCCTATATAAACAAAACAGAAGAAAATGGATTAATAGATATATCGATTAGATATAAGTATAAGTACATATAATATGGCAGAAACATCATTCTGCAAAAATAAAGTCTTGTAAATTAGAAATACAAGTTAACGTAACCTTGTATAACATGTCCTTGTATCTTGTAATTTGTGAGTTTATGGACACTTATTTTAAACATAATATATAATAACTTGTAAAAAAGTTCTTGTAAAACGTAACTTGTGAGCTCGTTTGTTTGGTAACCAGGTCATAGGTCATACTGGCAAATTTAGTTGCCAAAACATTTGAAATATGCCCCCTATCGCTTGCTATCACAGGGCTACTCTATTTTTACCTTAACTAATATTATAAATGTCAGTGTGGGTGTTTGTTTTTTTGCTACGTTGTTAAGCTCTAAATATTTAACCCATCATAATGACATTGTGCCCACACATTATAAGGAGTATAGAAAATGGTAAGATTTTAAGACTGGTAGAGGCACGCTGAAGCTATTACTGGTTTCAGCATGAATGGGTCGGCTCGTCCGGGGTAGTACCACCCGATCCACAGAAAACCGACGTGAAGTAACAGTGCTTGTACTGTTGCGTCTTCGGTCAGTGACAGCGCCGGAGGCACTCCCCGGGCAACGCAACGCATGTGCGACTCCCCTGGTGTTGCTAGTGTCTATGGACAGTGGCGATCACTTAATATCAGGTGACCCACCTGTTCGTTTGCCTCCTATGATATAAAAAAAGGGCAAGCGATACTATTCAATCAGAAAAGAGTGTTAGTAGGGGTACACAGAAGGACATAACCTTTTATCTAGAGAAAGAGCACATACCCGAGGATTAAGCCAAATCTACATTAACTCGACAGAAGCCCGGTGAAGCTGTTAAGACCTTGCTTGGTCAATAGAGTAGTCAGTTCGAAAAAAAAAAAACATTAACTCGAGCAAAGCTGGGAGGGACAGTATTGTTGAAATATGAACGCAATATTTTCTTCTTAATTTGTAAATTGATTGTTAGATGGCAATATTTTCAATACTTTGTCAATACTTTGATATACATTGTGTGTGCTCTTGTCTATTAATGTTCTCTCTGTGTGTTTGTTGTATGTGTTTGTAATAAAGTATAGTTCATTATAAAATAATCTTTTAATTATACTTAAGTAGCCAACAATCCTACAAGTATTGTAATAATGAAGCTCTATTAAAAGCCGATAAAAATTGATTTTCCAAAAAAAAAACGGCAACCTATTTTTTATGTTTTTCTCTTTCAAAGCTTTGAAACATATTTCGCAATGATACGCTAAACGCAGTGGCTAAAATAAAAAAATGAATCAGTTTTATACTAATAAATTAATACCATAACATAATCTCTCAACAGAAGTCTTTATTAAATTTCCATAACCGTATTTGGTTATTAAGATAAATACACGTAATAAATCTTGTAACATCATGTATAATATATGGGGGACATTCTAAGTGATTAAATAGTTTTGTGCATACAGAGGCAAACGCGAGTTCGGTTCTCGTCTGTTTGGGTAAAATCTTATATGGGAACATTAAAACGTAGGTGTAATCAATATGTTTATGTGAAATTGGTCTTTCATGTCAATCTAAATATAAACTATCGTTTACATTCATGAATGCCTAGTATATTTTTTTAAATTGTCACTTGATTCCGGGATTCGTGGACGGTATATAAATGTCTATAATATATAACATCTTGATATCGAGTGACCTTGCAATAGTGTTGATCGTGCAAATTGAATTTGGTACTTCGGACTGAGCATAGTATCTCATGGTAAAATCTCAATGATGTGGTGTAATATTATGTCATTTAAAAAAAATAACATTTATGCTTTATTGTACACCGTTATATATGCCTTCAATATAATATTTCAAGTGATGTAGTTAGTAATAAGGGCTACCTTATTACTGGTAGCAATCTCTTCCATAAAACCTTTGGGTAGATACGTTCCAGGCAAACGAATCAGCGGTTTACTATAAATACTTTTGAGGTGGTCCGGTGAAGCTGTTAAGACCTTGCTTGGTCAATAGCGTAGTCAGTTCGAAAAAAAAATTAGCTTTTGAGTAAGTACAAATAAATTTAATAAATAAAGAAAATTTACATTTATTAAATATAATTAAAATAAAATTAAATTATTTCAAAAACATCAATTACAAATGTATATCAAGTAACGAAAGAAAGGCATAGATTATATTTTACCAAATGTCATTAATATGAATTTGGACGGACCCAAACACATTGCTACAAGCAATATTAGTCAAACGCGTCACGGCACATTACGCGTGTCCAAACGAATCATGTACGATGTGGTATGGTACCAAACCGATGTCAGATCTCAGCTGATAGGCTCCGGTATTTCGTATTTAATTTATTACTAATGCGACCGTGTACCTTTTAGGTACTCAAGGTAAATCTTTTAATGAAATGATTTAATCAGCTGGAAGTGGATATTTTCTTCGAATAACGTTGGCAAAAGCGAAAAGTCCTAACAAAAAGCATTTTTATACTGGTTTGTTTAGTAGCTTCTTTGTATTAACTACAAGAAATATGAACTATGGATTAGATATCATTTATTATGAGTTGCAAAATACATACGCATATATTATATATACAAGAGTAATATGCCATAGTTATTGAAGGTCAGCAAATTACAAGGAGTTTCTGGCGGGATGTTGGAATGTCTTGTTGTGGATTTTATATTTTA
>MU159321.1:186303-231275 GCA_015888305.1 Antheraea pernyi | reverse complement strand
TTCTTTTTATAATACGCCTAAAAAAAAAAAAAAAATTGATTGTCTGCAAAGTCGGTTTACGAACTATAATTCTACGTAATAACGACTCGGACGCATCGGCCGATGGAGTGGAAGAGAGATAGATGCGTCACAAACCGAACGCTTAGGCCGATCGCGCCTCTCTATCGCTTGTTCCGCGCTCTCATTTCCACGCTCGGCCACGGCGGAACGTGAAAATGAGTCAAGCTTTTTCGTGCGTGCAGCGGCGTTCATCGATTTATAAGACGTTATCACGTCAATAAAATGTCAACTGAACTACTAAACGTCAATCTTTCAATATTTTTGAGAGATCTCTCCAGCGTCTTCTGTCTCACTCAGTTATTCACATTGTGTATATAACACACCCATATTATAACCCATTTTTTTAACGTTTCCGTGCGGTTATTGCAACTATTATTTCATACAAACCTTGTCCTAAAAATTACAAACACAACATAAAAAGAATTATGCAAATAGATGCAGCCTTTTTGAGGTGATGGGATTGCATTTTATTCATATAGATTAATTAGTGTGGAATGATAAATAAACACTGAAAACTATTTACCTTATTTAGGCAATAAAATACCTCCATAAATATATATACTAATATATTTATCTCTTCTTTCTGAAGTTGTACTTCTATCATTGATAAATGTGAGTGAATTTTTTGGAAGCGTCCGTACACCTACACATAAAAGTGACACCGTGAAGTTTCCGTAAGAACTAATACTTCTAACATATACGAATGTACAAAACCTCTTTTTGAAACAAAATTCTTTTGGCGCGTTAGGGAAAAATGATGAGAGTAAATTTTTACGATGCGCGCGCACACCGTTACCAAAAACCGACACCCTGAAGTTATTACGACGCGCGCGCACACCGTCACGAAAAACTGACACCCTGAAGTTAGCTATAGTCAACATTTTGTTTCTATGTATTGTTGTTTGTATTTCTTTGTATTAAAACTTTCAATGTATCAAATACCTTTTTTCTATTGTTAGTGTCGTTTTTTCTACAAACGTAGAATAAGGCGAAAGATAAAATTTTTGAAAAGATTTTTATCTTCTTACGCCAAAGAAGTATAACTTCTAACGCGTGTACATAAGTACACACACACTTTTTTTAATTTCTGTTTCAATTCATGCATAAATATACATGTGTGTTATTTTAAATTATACTAGCGGACCCCGGGGACGTTATCCCATCCTAATTATAAAACAAACCTTGACAAAATACTCGTATATAGGGTATAAACCTTCATCATTAATCATTTTATCTACTGGTGATCTACCCATGAAAATTCGTTCAGTAGTTTTAGAGTTTATCGCAACCAGACAGACAGACAGACATGGCAGAGGAGTTTGTTTTATAATATGTGGTGATGAGGTTGAATGGTTATTTATTGTGAGTATTCGTGATAAAACTGTTTTTTTTTACTTTATACATTTTTAATGTGGGCTATAAAGATTTGAGATTAATTGTAGGTACGTATTCTTCTTATTTATTTACACTATAAATCATTATTATTAAATTATTATTTCATAAATAGTTTATTCTGTTTCTTTCTGGTATCCTACTTGATTCTTATACTCATATATAGAAAATTATAAAGCCGTTTAAAGTTAATTGTATTTTCTAATTAGGACGTTATCAATAATCGTATTTAATGTATTTTTTGTAAGCTAAAGACGTATAATAATACTTACGTGAGTATAAATAGACATATAGGTTTTTTAAAACGTGTGAACATACTTTATTTAGGTGTTCATTAAAACAAAAGTATAGCAATTAAGTGTCAAAATAAATTACATAATTATGTCGTGGTAATAAAGTTTACTGAGGGAGGTTGTAGTGACTCAAAGTATTCGTAACAATGTATTGAAAAAGCAGCTGTGTCCAGCAATTTTGGATGTGTTTTAAATACGAGCCACTAGGAGCGTAGTCGTTCGTTACATCTGTTTGACAATTTACGCTTTTAATAATAGCCAACGCGGCCTTTGTTTGAACTGGCCGCGCAAGAATAAAACAGAGCTAAATTAAAATATTTTCAGATCTTTTAGTTCTATACACTCCTTGTTTTAACTAACTTTCACCTTACAGAACTACTTACAAACAGAATCTTTCTGTTTCAATTAAATTAAAGGAATATATGGTTTAATACCATTTATACAAATAGAAATTGGTTTAATTATAGAATTTATAAAGTATACCCATTAAGTGTAATACATAGATTAACATTATTTTTTATGAATTAACTTGGACTTTTGATGTTTTATTAAATGAATCAATATGTATTGCAAGAATGATGTATTTTTCGTAGCAAACGTAAAAAAAGCAGTGTAATTTATCATCAATGCAACTTCGTATTGCTTTCCATTGTGTTAGATTTACCAAAAAAATCGCATAAGACCTTTTTTATAAATTGTTTTATATGTATTGCTTACTCTAAAACGCCGATCCGTTGCTGGGGGTAAATTTCGCTCCCGCACACACCAGACTAGGCCCCTCTCGGCAGCAGCTCAAGCCTAGGTCCGTTCCCTCGGCGTGGAGCCCTTGAGTACGCTGCTCGCGCGATACAGTGACACAAAATCTTACATCACTGCCACAACATTACACATATCACCTCCACACACGTGCACGCGTACACGCTTACACATGCAAGTGGAAGGGTTTAATTTTTTTTCCTTATCAAACTGAAATAGTTTAGAATATTATACGATACGAAATATATATATATAAGGGTTGTTGAGGTATGTATGCTTGGTACACATATATGTTTCAACAACTCATATATGTATGAATAGTTAGCTTAGCTTAGGTTAGCTCACATAGGTCGCGAATTGCATGTATCAGGCAACAGTCAAAGCCGAGGTGTGCCGCGCACCCTTGAACTAGTTGTCAAAATAAAATCGGCTGAGTGCCTTAAGCGCTCGCCTTAGTAGTCCGGTGAAGCTGTTAAGACCTCGCTTGGTCAATAGCGTAGTCAGTTCGAAAAAAAAAACCGATCCGTTGACGAGTTATAAAATTCGAACATTAAAAAAAAAGTGTACTATTCTTATGGTTATTGGAAAATAGGGATGCGCGACCTTATAACATTAATTTGAAGAACTAACATTTCAAATAGACACTTTGATATTCTCATTTAAGCGATTGGAGCCAATCGTGAAAAAAGTCCGTTTTTGACACACCGTAACATGTTTATAAGGAGGAAGATTTATTTTAACGGCTTTAAATCGTAGCAGTCCGGTGAAGCTGTTACGACCTTGCTAGGTCAATAGCCTAGTCAGTTCGAGAAAAAAAAAGAAAAAAAAGGTTTTCAATCGTTTTGTTTGTTACGATTATACGAACACTGTTACAAATAACCATCTGTATTTATATGCATTGGTAAACTAAATTATATTTTCAATTTATTGTTATTTCAATACACACAGTGAACCTATATGGTTGAAGTGAGAAAAAATTCGGTATAATTTCGATCTTAGTTATATACCAGGAATTCATGTTAATAATTATTTTCTTTTGGCATAGAATAATAAAATTATAGAATTTACTATTGGAGTACATGATTTTTTAAATAAAAGTGATTTACCATTGCAAATAAAATTAGAATAAGTTATGAAAAAGCAAGAAAAAATGAAAACCGGAGCTATAACTCATTAATTATTATGCATGTGCATTACTGCAGTTGATATCTACTCATATATTCGTTGTATAGAATTATTATAGCTTAGAACTTGCGGGCCCGGCAAAAGTTGTCCCGCCCTGACTATATAAAAAATAAATTTGATTAGTCCTTTGATTATTATCCTCGCAATTGTTTTTTAATTCAGTGCAGTATTTTGCTTATAATCTCTATTTGACATAGTCTAGTGGACGATTATTCAATAGTATTATAGTCTTGCCGATGACTCAGTGATTAGTATTCGGACACCGCGTCAATCGAATTAGGTTCGAATCCTTGCGAATGAGTCGGAGCTTCAATTGAAGCAAAACATAGTGATGAGTATGTATGTATAATGGTAAAGTATATCAAGCCCACTTGGCTCTTTACCACCCTCAAGTTGAAATTCTGTCGCCAAAGCACCTATATTCTTGAAGGTGGTAGAGCCACGCTGTAGCTATTACTTGTTTCAGTATGATTAGGCCGGCTCGCCTGGGGTAGTACCACCCTCTCACGGAACACCGACGTGAAGTAACAGTGCTTGCATTGTTGCGTTTCGTTCGGTCAGTGAGAGCGCCGGGTGCCTACCTCCTTTCCATCTTTCCCTTCCCCTTTATCCTTTACCTACCCCTCCCCTATACGCTGGATGGCAACGCACTTGAAGAATTGACAGAAGATTATAAATAATACCAGAATTTAATTTTAGTGTTGATAATTAAGTAACTGTTACCCACGGCTTCGCTCACGTTAATTTAAGGTAGGTGGTAGAGCCACGCTAAAGCTATTACTGGTCAGCACAAATGAGTGGGTTCTTCAGGGGTAGTACCACAGTCTCACAGAAAATTGACATGAAGTAACAGTGCTTGCATTGTTGCGTTTCATTCGGTCAGTGAGAGAGCCAGAGGCCCATCAAGCTTCCCATCCCTGTCCACTCCTACCCCCTCTCCAAACACAGCCTGGCAACGCACCCCTGGTGTTGCTAGTGTCTATGGACGGTGGTGATCACTTAACATCAGGTGACCCACATGTTCGTTTGCATGTTTTTGACATTTAAAAAAAAGGTTTAGCGTGTGTACCATCTTAGACCACGTCATCATTTAACATTAAATGAGAATGGGAGCTGTTGGTACTCGCATCTGCAGGAAGTTTAGCTCTCATTCCCCTGTATTATCATTATCATTCGTACTCCTCGGGTGTAGTCCGGTGAAGCTGTCAAGACCTCGCATGGACAATAGCGTACAGTTGCACTGTTCTACATACATTGAACCTCGCAGTGAGACATAGAGTAATCAATCAATCGACGATAGTGAAGATGGATATTCTATTTAACCATACGATTAAGTAAAACGCTGAAACAGACACTCGGAGATGTAAAAAGGGGATCGGAAGGGTGGGCGGGTGATACCAGTGCTTTTAGCTATACGTACAGGTAAAGGCTAAATGATCCAGGCTCATCTGAATTTCCTATTTGCCCGGGTAACCGACGAGGGCTCGAGTCACATACCCCTCACTTCGATGTCACTGTCAGGACTGGTACCGCTCGGTACCTTGAGCAGCCACTAACCATGGATTTTCAATTAACAGTGCACTGAAAAATACGGTTTAAAAAGTTCGCACCAAATAATACAATTTAAAAGTGATTAATAGAGCAAACAAGGGGATATAATAAAAGATGGATACTCAATTTAGCCTTAAGGTTAAATAAATAGGTGAGATTGTGGTCAAAAACATAAAACTTAAAAACTATGCATATAAAAACAGCATATAAACATTTAGACAGGATACACACTGAAACTCAAAACGTGACAACTCAAAGGAGAATCACTATGATAGATTTGTCGTCATGGCGGTAGTGTTCTATTGGGGTATAGATACTCTACCACTAAGCTTGATTGCTGAGTATACAGCGGGTGACATAGAACGTGACTCGCCTCAACTATTATAACAAATATTACTTTGATGAGCCTATGATGTGTGACGGTCGCGATATAGGTAGGTACAATCCCATAGGTGTAGGTCCGAAGGTGGTAGAGCCACGTTGAAGTTATTATTGGTTTCAGCATGAATGGGTCGGCTCGCCCAGCGTAGTACCACCCTCTCATAGAAAACCGACGTCAAGTAATAATGCTTACATTGTTTCGTTTCGTTCTGTCAGTGAGAACGCCGGCTGCACACCTCCGCTTCCCTCCCCCTCCTTTACCCCTCTACCTCCAACCTCCAAATACAGGCTGGAAATGCACTAGCGACACCTCTGGTGTTGTTAACATCTATGGACGGCGGTGATCACAGGTGACCCACCTGTTCGTTTGACTCTTATGATATAAAAAAAACAACAACAATTACACTCTAAACCAGAAGTTCCAGGGTTTTTCTTCTCATAGACCACTTTCAAAACTTATCTGGTTCTGAGTCCCCCCGCAGCTACATTTCTAGCATATTCCCAAAACTCGACAAAAAATGTAAAGATGTAGCTATATAAATTTGCAAGTCTCGGCACGTTGTACTGAATACAGAATATGCAAGTTTCTACAAGTAACAGTCGCTGAGCTTCTTAAAATATTGTCTGCCCCTATTGATAGGTGAAGTCAAGCCAACATTTTAGTTCTTCACTATCGAAAGCAGATAAATTTTCGTAAACCCCCTCTTGCGAATTGTGAACTCCAATTTTGTAGTGTCGTCAACGTAGACCCCCGTCGAGTCTCCTGTGGACCCCCGGGGGTCCACTTGGACCACTTTGAGAACTAAGGGTCTAAACCATAGATTATAAGCTAAGTCTTGTTTGAATAGGAGTAGACAAACTATTTTCTTGATACTTGTTTGAAGATAGACTGCATTAATTAATAAACGAGGGTTACGGATAGAAACTTATGCTCTTCTACCTGCCAAGTAACTGTGGATAAGTAAGTTATATGTTTCGGTTGCTTACTAATTTTAAACTCCAGTATCAGGGTTTTTGGTACATAGAATTCTTACACTACTTTTGAGAAATATTACAAATATTACAAAGGTTATAATTTGACACAATGATATCGAGTAGAATTTGAAGGCAATTTTTCTTTTTACGTTTTTCTCATCCCTAATGTAATATGGCGAGGGTCAGTAATCGTACCATCTACCCACCAAACCTTATTAGATATTAAAAAGGGTATGAATCAATCTTGTACGTTTTATACTATACATAAATAACAAATCTCATATCTAATGCCAAAGTTCTCAGTAAATGTCGCAAATCGTAAATTATTTAGTGACTTTCTAAGATATAGATAGATCTAGAAATAATACAGAAATGTCTTCTGTAAAGCAATTTTTAATATGTGTATATTATGTATTTATCATTACATATTATAAAACAAAGTACCTACTGCGTCTGTCCGTCTATCTGTCTGTTCGTGATGAACTAAAAAAACTACTGAATGGATTTTCATGCGGTTTTCACCAGTAGAGTAAAGTGATTACTGAGGAATGTTTAGGTATATAATTTGTCAAGGTTTATTTTGTTGTCAAGGCGGGTCAACGTTCGTCGGGCCCGCTAGTTTACTATGAAGAGGTTAGTTGTATGTTTATAATCTCTGAAAGTATGCATTTTTAATAAGATTGTATTCATACTAATATTATAAATGCGAAAATGCGTGTTTGTTTGTTACGCTTGCACGTCTAAACCACTCGACCAATCATAATGAAATTTTTCATACTCATTATCACCAGTAAGAAAAGGACATAGGTACCATTAATCCAGATAAAATATACTGATTTCGAGGTAGAGATAAAATCTACATAGACGCGAGCGAGGCCGCGAGCAAAAGCTAGTATATACATATCCATAGGTGTAGGTCCGAAGGTGGTAGAGCCACGTTGAAGTTATTATTGGTTTCCGCATGAATGGGTCGGCTCGCCCAGCGTAGTACCACCCTCTCATAGAAAACCGACGTCAAGTAATAATGCTTACATTGTTTCGTTTCGTTCTGTCAGTGAGAACGCCGGCTGCACACCTCCGCTTCCCTCCCCCTCCTTTACCCCTCTACCTCCAACCTCCAAATACAGGCTGGAAATGCACTAGCGACACCTCTGGTGTTGTTAACATCTATGGACGGCGGTGATCACAGGTGACCCACCTGTTCGTTTGACTCTTATGATATAAAAAAAACAACAACAATTACACTCTAAACCAGAAGTTCCAGGGTTTTTCTTCTCATAGACCACTTTCAAAACTTATCTGGTTCTGAGTCCCCCCGCAGCTACATTTCTAGCATATTCCCAAAACTCGACAAAAAATGTAAAGATGTAGCTATATAAATTTGCAAGTCTCGGCACGTTGTACTGAATACAGAATATGCAAGTTTCTACAAGTAACAGTCGCTGAGCTTCTTAAAATATTGTCTGCCCCTATTGATAGGTGAAGTCAAGCCAACATTTTAGTTCTTCACTATCGAAAGCAGATAAATTTTCGTAAACCCCCTCTTGCGAATTGTGAACTCCAATTTTGTAGTGTCGTCAACGTAGACCCCCGTCGAGTTTCCTGTGGACCCCCGGGGGTCCACTTGGACCACTTTGAGAACTAAGGGTCTAAACCATAGATTATAAGCTAAGTCTTGTTTGAATAGGAGTAGACAAACTATTTTCTTGATACTTGTTTGAAGATAGACTGCATTAATTAATAAACGAGGGTTACGGATAGAAACTTATGCTCTTCTACCTGCCAAGTAACTGTGGATAAGTAAGTTATATGTTTCGGTTGCTTACTAATTTTAAACTCCAGTATCAGGGTTTTTGGTACATAGAATTCTTACACTACTTTTGAGAAATATTACAAATATTACAAAGGTTATAATTTGACACAATGATATCGAGTAGAATTTGAAGGCAATTTTTCTTTTTACGTTTTTCTCATCCCTAATGTAATATGGCGAGGGTCAGTAATCGTACCATCTACCCACCAAACCTTATTAGATATTAAAAAGGGTATGAATCAATCTTGTACGTTTTATACTATACATAAATAACAAATCTCATATCTAATGCCAAAGTTCTCAGTAAATGTCGCAAATCGTAAATTATTTAGTGACTTTCTAAGATATAGATAGATCTAGAAATAATACAGAAATGTCTTCTGTAAAGCAATTTTTAATATGTGTATATTATGTATTTATCATTACATATTATAAAACAAAGTACCTACTGCGTCTGTCCGTCTATCTGTCTGTTCGTGATGAACTAAAAAAACTACTGAATGGATTTTCATGCGGTTTTCACCAGTAGAGTAAAGTGATTACTGAGGAATGTTTAGGTATATAATTTGTCAAGGTTTATTTTGTTGTCAAGGCGGGTCAACGTTCGTCGGGCCCGCTAGTTTACTATGAAGAGGTTAGTTGTATGTTTATAATCTCTGAAAGTATGCATTTTTAATAAGATTGTATTCATACTAATATTATAAATGCGAAAATGCGTGTTTGTTTGTTACGCTTGCACGTCTAAACCACTCGACCAATCATAATGAAATTTTTCATACTCATTATCACCAGTAAGAAAAGGACATAGGTACCATTAATCCAGATAAAATATACTGATTTCGAGGTAGAGATAAAATCTACATAGACGCGAGCGAAGCCGCGAGCAAAAGCTAGTATATACATATTTCAACATGATTAATATTTGCATAATATCCATTTTGCTATATGTCAACATTTTATTATAACAAATAATAATAGCAGCAAATCAATGCTAGTACAATTTATATTAAAAAATACATTACTGAATGCCTATAAATAATCAAATTTACAACCTATAAATCGAACAAAATATTAGTATTAAAAATATGATACTTCTCGTTTTAATCTTTCTTTATTAATCTTCTTCTTTTATTCCGATAAGAAAGAAGTTGAATCAAAATATGCGAATTTTATGTGATTTGACACATTTTCTTCTCTTGATAATTAACAATAATAATAGATGCTTTAAAATCTAATAATAATTGCCGAGTCTAGCAAAATAACAGAGTTAAATTTCTGGCAAACTCTAGAGGTATTCATAGAAAATTGTCCAATTAATTATGCCTAAAGCAGCTTTATTACATTTTATTGTTAGTCTACAACTCACTTAAATCGTGCTCTTGATTTATTGTAATCTGTTTTCTGCAAAGATAAGGTATATTAGAATTGGCTTTCGACCAACATTGGAGAGATACTGAATGGTATTGGCGAAAAAAAGGTTGTTTTTGTAATGATCCATTTGGATCGTCTTTTGTTTGGTTGCTTATTCATACAGCAATAATTTATGTTTCGATTTAGATATATTTGTATGTGTGGGTATATTGAAAGTTCGTACCCCAAATCAAACGTACATTAATTCATTGTAAGCGGCGAAAAAAACGATCGAGTTCCCTCGTATTGTAGTCATTATGACGTCATTAATTTGTAACATATAATAATACTAGCTTCTGTCCCCGACTTCATCCGCGTAGAATAGTCAATTTGCGCTAACGCTAACTTTAAATCGCTACTTCGTTTACGTAGAAGGTGTACATATATTTAGATAATACGTACGTTAACCCCGATTTTGAAACATTCTTCATTGGTGCTCCGCTCCTTTTGGTCTTAGCGTGATGATATATAGCCTGTAGCCTTCCTCGATAAATGAGCTATCTAACACTAATTTTTTTTTATCGGACTAGTAGTTCCTGTGATTAGCGCGTTGAACCAAAGAAACTCTTCAGCTTTATTATATTAGTATAGAAGTATACATAAGTGATATCACACTCACAATTTCATCATGTTAATATCACCTACGCAACTGTGTACATTCTCGTACGCTTGAACTAAAATCAAAGGACATCTATGAAAATACATAACTATATAAACACACATAAAAAATTACAGCACTGAAAGTGAGTGACGGCTTAACTAAAAACAATCTTTGAATTCAAAACCAATTTAAAACATAATTATTCCTTTTAACATTATTAAAATAAATAGCTAAGTTCGGTAGTAATTACAAAATAACATGAGCCCGGACTTAATTCGTAATTTACACGCATGCGCTCATACTATGAACCTGTCTTTGAAGTTTTCAGTCAGTGTTTCGGAAGTGAAGCAAGACGGAGCGGGCCATATGATATCTTTGTAACAAATCGTATTCGTTCTCGTCTCTATGAAAATTTGATCGAACTATGGATTGTTCGACACAGTTCGTGTTTCTGATATTGTGCACAAGTTCGTATATTTTACGTTATTCTCTTAGTTGTATTTTATTTGTGTGTCATACATTAATGTTATTTTTCTTGTCGCTTTACGGTACTTTACTTACTAAGGTATAGTAAGTGTGGATTTTAATATAACTTTTGCGATTATACGTTATTTTGTTTGGTGCGAATGATAGTTTTACAGTTCATAAAACGAAAGAAAAGATTTCTTGAATCTGATAGGATTAATTAATTTGGCAAATTTTTATATAATAGGAGACAAACGAACAGGTGGGTGTTATGTTAAGTGATCAGCGTCACCTGTCTGCCGCCTGTCACCGCCATAATGTCAAGTAACAGTGCTTGCATCGTTGCGTTTCGTTCGGTCAGTGAGAGCGCCGGAGGCCCACCTTCCTTCCTCCTCCTCCCACCCATCCACTCTCCTCTAACCCCTTCCCTTCCCCCAAACACAGGCTGGCAACGCACTTACGACTCCCCTGGTGTTGCTAGTATCTATGGACGGTGGTGATCACTTACTATCAGGTGACCCACCTGTCGTTTGCCTCTTATGATATAAAAAAAAGTCCATAGGCGCTCTCACTGACCGAACGAAACGCAACAATGTAAACACTGTGACTTCACGTCGGTGTTTCTGTGGATTGGGTGGTACTACCCCGGGCGAGCCGACTCATTCATGCGGAAACCAGTAATAGTTTCGGCGTGGTTCTACCACGTACCAAAAAAAAAGTTTCAAAATACAAATACCACGAAATTAACAGTTATAACTAATACACATTACTTGTATGTACAATTATTGGAAAATTAATTTATCACTAGCCTCTGCCCGCGACTTCGTCCGCGTGGTATAATTACATTGGGCGAACGCTGGCACGCAGCGGAAGCTCTCAAGAGGATTTTTTTTAATATTCCTTATTGGTGCCCCGCTCCTATTGGTCTTAGCGTGATGATATGTAATACTGAAAGTATTTTTCAAATGAGACCAGTAGTTCCGGATATTACCCCTTACAACCTCACAAAGTCACAAACTTTACCTCTTTATAATCTAAACATATAATAAAAATGAAGTGTCTGTATGTAATATCAAAATAAAATTTTTTCACTGATTGGGTATGAAAGTATACACGCATCTGATAACAAAAATGCAATTTTTTAAAATTTTGTCGGTCTGTCTGTCTGTTTGATCCGGGTAATCTTCGAAACGGCTGAACCAATTTTTGACATGTTACTTTTAGTGGCGTGCGCGTCGTACTTACAATTGTCTTTAAAGAGCGTTTCTGTAATTGTACATAGTCTCACAATTCTATGATTCTTTAATACGATTTTAAAAAACGCGTGCGGAGCTGCGGGTACAGCTAGTATTAAGTATAGATTAAAGGTAATTATTGTTATTTCCCCTAATTCATTGAGTTTCACCAGATTAGAAATAAAGATAAAATATGACTTTATATGATTATTAGGAAATAACGATGTTTAGATAGAAAATATTTATTGCCTATATTGACATTTTAACGTAGTTTGTAGAATGTCTGTCTTTTACGTTATGTGTTCTTGATCAAACCTAAGATTGCAAGTACCATGTTTTTCACAACTTTTATTTTTATTAAATCATTATAATTATATTGTTTTTATAATTTTGTAGGTGGTAGAGCCACGCTGAAGCTATTATTGGTTTCACCATGAATGGGTTCGCCTCGTCGGGGGTAGTACCACCCTCTCACAGAAAACTGACGTGAAGTAACAGTGCTTGCACTATTGCGTTTCGTTTGCTCAGTGAGAGCGCCGGATACTCACCTCCCCGCCCCCTCTCCTCTCCCCCATTCCCCCAACCCCACTCCTCCTCCCTCGAACACAGGCCGGCAACGCACTTGCAACTCCCTTGGCGTAGCTAGTGTCTATGGATGGCAGTGATCACTTACCATCAGGTGACCTGCGTTTGTATAATGTAAAAAAAAGTATTAAGTCTTTATATATGGACATGAAATATAATACGGAAAATATCTTCGTTTGCAATATCCTTTGGGGGAATAAGTTAATACGTGAACACAATCTTAAAAGGTAGCACTTTAATTATAGATACTACGCCGAGCCTTTTATCTAAATTGACAAATCGACATACGCAGCAGATAAGATCTAATGTACTCACATAATGTCAATCGGGGAGGCTTTAATCTACTTGAAAGGTTGTAACTACAGACGATCCATATCTATTATGGAAGAAATAAATTATTCATGGATGCCAATGAAACAATATTATTATCATATTTCTATCGTAGGCGTAGGGTATTGAATATTTCTGATTTAATGTTATTGTTCAGTCTATTCACGACTTACCTAAAGCTATATTGGAGTAATTACATTTGGTGAATATTTTATTCGGTAAATTCTAATAAAACATGGCAACAATACTGTATGTACATATGTTTTTAATTGTTATAAATTGAAGTAATTATTTTCTGATTCATTAATATCATTCATTATTTTTAGAACTTTTCCCGCATGTACTCGATCAATTGCATATGATACAAGTTGCAGTAATTTTTGGCATTTTTTTTTACTTTTTTAAAGCTCACCCGTAATGGGAGATAGACAAATAAATAACGTTATGTATATTTATTTACACATTATGCGTTAAATACACAATGGCGGACTTAATGCCGAAGGCATTCTCTGCCAGTCAACTATTAGGTGATGCAGAGATAAATGTTGGTAGGTGTAAAAGGAGAGTTTTTTATAAAAATATGTTTAACCTATTTAATATCACAATATATAAATAAAATATCAACACCGATATACCACATATATACTACACATATACGATACGTACACATAACAACATCATAAATAAATATGAATACAATAAATAAAAATATAATAAGTCAACATCAAGTACTAAATACAGCATTAACCAGATAATTCTGCTAAATGACACCGGTAAAGCCGACGTACCCTGACTTTAAAACTAAAACGGTTAGATGACATCCTGATTTCATAAGGAAGCGCATATATATTGCCTATCTAAACGATATATATACTTATGTATATATGTAAATTGCAAAATGATCACTTTACAAATCAGATGAATTTAAATAGACCACAATTTAGTAAATACAAATTCGTTTACACGTCACCATTCAATGTTGTAATGTCCATACTAATATTATAAAGTTGAATGATTTGTTTGAAAAATTCTTTAGAACATCTAACATCTAAATATATAGCTCATTTATGGAGAAAGACTATAGACTATACATCATCACGTTAATACCAATATGAGCGGAGCAACAATGAAGAACTTTTCAAAATTGTTTTTTCTTTGATGAAATCGCGGGGAGAAGTTAGTTTTAATTAAGTCCTTTATAATTTCTAAATAAATTAGAAAGTAACTGGATAATTACAAATTACAAAAGTAATAACTTGAGGCATCAAACGTAGACGTTTGTTAAAATTTAGACATAAAATAGAACCCAGTAGAGGTTTTGTGCCAATGTAAAATAATTGATACCCGCAAACAAAGAGACTTGTTCTCGGGAGATGAAATAGGAACATTATTCTACAAAGGGAATGTGAATTTGGTTCCTTTTTGTTATTTACCGTGTTCTCGTTCATCAATTTGTATCGACGTTCATTGGGATTCATTTTGTGTAACCTTGTAATTTATAATCCCGAATTGCAGATTCGGCTCCACTGTACAATGTAATCTACATTTATTATATCAATTATTTGTTGTCTGCGAGGAGTAATAAAGAACAATTAAATATAAAAATTCAATAAATAATTTAATCATAAATTATATTGAGACTGGTTTACTTTCACTAGGCTTTACGATTATTCAACCGTAATAATAATATAATTAATATTTATTTATTTATATACTGTCTACTTTTTTTTACTTGTTGTTTAAAACTCTTTGCAGGCAAGAAACAATATGTATTGATTGTAATTGAACGAATAAAGGAATTTAGCAAGAAACATTAAGTATATCAAAAAAAAAAAAATTCAAGTTTACTTACTCTACAGCCTTTACTTCTCTTCTTATTTACATTGTATTTGAAAGTACAACCAAACAAAAAATGTTAAATAATCTGTAATAGGAAGATTAGAGTGAATACGATTTTTATATAAATTAAAGTCCCATATTATTTTTTATTTTTTCTCTAAACATCTGAATTCATTTACGAAAACAGCTTTAACTTCATAACTTATCTCATATATTAGCACCTAATGTTATAAAAAAACATAACAAATCCTGGCCGGAATATATATATAATTAAAAAAGGAAGCAAACAAATTATTTCACTTGTTTTTACGTTATAAGCACAATAACCGACATACAGACAGACAATTCGTTTTGTAATATGTTAAAGTAGTCTTAGTATGTGTGTCGTGCGGGCGATGGCCTCCTCTGATCTTCGCCGTGGGAGAGTCGGTCGAGGAAGGAGGCGTGTTGGAGGTATCTTTCACCGCATGCCTCCCTAATAAATCTCCAGGCGGCAGGCGCGGGGGCGCCTGTTGCCACGTATTGGAGGTCCCGTGATGGAGGAGTACGGTTCGCCGCTGCTTCTGAATGAAGAGATTTCACAACATCTCCCAGAGGTGAGGGTCCCCGTATCAACATCTTCGGGTAGACCCAAGCGCCAGGGTTAGTGGAAGTATGCTTATCGTGCATCCGCAACTCTGGTCAACTCACGCGCCTGGCGGCCCAGTGTTTTTAGCCGGTAGCAGTCCGACATAACCCTCTCGCTGTCCCCCACCAGTATCATGTATCACATGTAGGATTTACCCTGGTTAAAAAAAATGTCTTAAGTATGTAGTCGATAATTCCACACGCTTTTGTTAAAACGAGATTTAATTTTACAGAATGTATAGCAGTGAATATAAAACGCATAGATGTGCCGAGGCTAGTGAAGATGGGTACAGAATCAGTAATACTGGACTGCGAGTACACTCTAAGCTCGGTGTCTGGACCGGGATTGGTAATGAAATGGTTTTTCAACGGTTCCGCGAGTCTTGTGTACCAGTGGATACCGCCTATGAAACCTCAAGTCGTCGGTTTGCTGAAAGGAAAAGTTGACATGGATTTTAAGATATCTAGTAAGGAATAATATTTAATTTTAATATGAATCTCTTATTATGTTATGCTATTATTTTATTTTATTGTAGATCAATTAATTAAAACAAATAGTGAAGAATATTGCATTCAATGTTTTAAGGTATGAGAACATAACTAATGTTAATTGAAGATGTGGTCTAAAGTATCTGCCAGAATATATCCATGGTGCTTGGCGATAGATTCTCAACTAGAGGGTGGTAACTAGCCAGGCTTAGGCTTAGAAAATGCCATCATGTTATGGTTACATAACTATATTTTCCTTCACCAAAAACTTTTCGGTTGCTAAATAAATGTAGTATTATTATACACAAACTTATGACTGCAAATATTGATAATACAACTAGTTTTATTACGGAATTGCTTTTATTTCATGAGACATGTTTTATTCGAATTAGTATATATCTTATATTTTGAAATTGTAATCTTTTCTTGACTTCCTAACGACTACTGCCATTTTATTCGTTTTATGTTACTTTTGTTACACTAGCCGATGATGTTCCGCCCAAAAATAAAAAAATCTTGACAAAGGATATACCTAAACCTTCCTCATAAATCACTACGTCGACTGGTGAAACCGCATGAAAGTCCATTTAGTAGTTTTTGTGTTTATCGCGAACAGACTGACAGACAGACGTGGCAAAGTACTTTGTTTTATACTATGTAATGATTTTAGCCAAAAGAAGCCTAATGATATGCATACTGATTATACTACCAGCAAAAGTTCTCTATTTACCGATAAAGTTCTTGTAATAATAAACGGTTCAGTAATTTCCAGTGACTAATACCCGGTTTCTGAGACACTCGGTTAAACTATCAATAGTTATTAACTCAACAGAGTTATCCATAAGATAAACTGTCAAATGGCCCGTTGAGTTTTACTAACATTTAGCGTATGATTGTGTGTTTAGAAACGTAATTTCATAAGTTATTGCACCAAGATACACATACAAGATATTGAACAGATAAACTGCAATTAAAGTACTTCAGTAACGTATAGTTTTTACGTGTAGAATCTAAAATGTATATTGTTTATAACATAAAAAAATACTACTGGGCATAACATTATAATGAACGTTAATAACAATTTAATGATCCCTCCACAGGTGAACCACTACAAGCTTATAGAGCTATAAAGATCTTACGTCCTACGATAGATCTGAGTGGAAATTACACATGTGTTGTGTCTACTTTCATGGAAGAAGATAGAAGAACAAAATCAATGCTCGTTTATAGTAAGATACTAAATATATAAATAACATACGTAATATTGTTTAATCTTTATACATTTACTAGCGGGTCCGGCGGACGTTGTCCTGCCTTGATAATACCAAAAAAAATAATCTAAAAGTCTACCGCAGCGCCACCTTCCGGGTCCAATTGTGAATCTAAGCCATTCTCGGATCCACTGGAACATACACACAAAATTTCATCAAAATCGGTCCAACCGTTTAGGAGGAGTTCAGTAACATATACACGTACAGAAGAAATTTATATATAAAGAAGATGAAATTGCGGTGTACATGAATTTGTAACATCTTCTCGTAACATGATTACCTACGCATTATGATGATTTTTTTAAATTTATGAGGTCACCTGGATAGTACATAGTTGTAACTGTACCAAATAAATAGGTGGCGTTGTGTTCGAGATCCATTTTTTTTTTTCCTAGTTTTTCTTATGTCTTTCTTTTATTCCACATGGTTTTCGTCCAGTCCTTATAACAACAAGAAATATGTTTTAAGATACAACCGCTTGAAGTGTTTGTTGAAATATCTTCAATAGTATTCAAAAATGTTTCATTAAATAAATAACCGTAAATAGACTAAATAATCTACGATTTATATATAATTTTACAATTTTATGCCCACAGGTAAAGGTAAAAATTTTCAGTTCGTTCAAGTGAAGAGGTATGTGTTCTGGGTAACATTAATATGTGCTGCTGAAGACCTGTATCCTAAGCCGGAAATTAATATATTTGCTCAGGGGTAAGCATTTTTTTTGTTCAAAAACTTATAATCTCATGTAATTTTAAGCGATGCCACATGACTTACTAAGGCTGCCACTTAATTACAACTGTAAAAACTTCTCTAGATGTGATAGCAAACAAATTAATTTTAAGGTGACAGTAAATCAGAGAATGTTTCTCAGTGCGTCATGATATTTTCCGGTACATATACCGAAAGTTCCGGCTCATTATAGGATCCGAAGCCACGTCAACCCACGCTATGCCCGACACGGTGTTCTACCATTGCTTCAAAATTCACTTGGATGTTGTTTTTTCACAAATACGATTAAAGAATAATACTATAGACAGCGCATACTTAAGCATCAGATGTTAAGTTTAAATATAAATATTTAAAAAAAACCTTAGTAGGCTGAAGGAATTGAAAATGTACTTTCTATTATTGTTTCTGCTATAATCAAATAATGTTTTTTTTTCTAGTAATTATCACGTGCAAACTACACCATTAAACTGCTCTTATACGTCATTAGAAGCTGATTTAAAAATAATATTTTATCGTTAATTTAATATGGAAGTCTAATAAACCAATATATTTTTTAAGGAAACCATTGAAGCAAGCGATCACAGAAACGAGGATGAATTCATGGGGCCTGTACACGATAGAGACCAGAGCTGTTGTACATGATGATGAAGTTACAAACCCTTGGGAAGAATTCTTGTGTATGCTTAGTTTACCGAATGTTAATTACACGGAAAATAGAACTACAGTTTATTACACCGGTGAGAGAGAGAGAGAGATATATAGTTATTGTATTCAATTTAAATCGACTTTGTGTCCAATTCATAGCTGTATTCTGTAATTGTAAAATCCTTTAATCTTATCTATGAAGATTTAGAGTAAATTAAATAATGGCACTATCTTAAATATGCCAATGAGGAGTGAAATTTAATTAATAATCTTATAAACATTAGATAGTTTTACGTATCGCGGGGTGGTAGGGTTTTACAGCCTGACTGGATCGCAACCACCATGTATATGGCGAGAAAGCCCGTCATAGTGATTCGCTTCTGCGGGTCGCGTTTCGGGATCAACCTGTGCATATACAGCTTTTCGCAAGCCGGGATGACAACGGCGACCAGCGATGTATAGTGTGTCACTAGGTGGTCGCCATTCTTTTTGGATTGTACTGTGCTTACCATCAGACACAGTGCAGTCATTATGCCGTGCCACAATAAAAAATATATATATACCTTAAATTTAAATATAATATACCTTTGTTATTTTTCCATTAACATATCACCATATCCTATTTAACTAGATTATGTTCAATATTATATACTAAATAATTTATTTCTGATTTATAAAAATTCCAGGACTTATGCCAACAGTTTATTTTGCAAATATAGCAGCTGAGAAACCACCACAACGACTTGAAAATAGTGAGTAATATATTTTATTACGTAAGAAGGAAATACTCTCATCATATTATGATTATTACAAACTATGAGGTGCTCAATCACGTGAAAACTATTGAATGTATAGAACTATGACGATTCGATGTGGATTTTTTCGTAGTTGGTAGTAAACGGCGATTTTATTGACCTTTTGCCATTTTTTAATGCCTAAGGAATTAGGCTGCAACCGGACTTTATTAATTTATTGAAATTAGAATTTAAGCCAAATGCCTTTATGTTTATGTACGCTTTATTACTGGGTCACTGGGATTATTATACAACATCCGATCTCATATGAAAAAAATCATTCAATCTATACTTAGAAAAAAATCACCATTCTAAGTTCAATCTTAAATTTAGTTATCTTGTTTTCGGATTGTACTGTACTTACCAAGAGACACAGTGCAGTAACTATGCGGTGCTACAAAAAAAATCTATGAATCGCGAATAGAATGACAGATAGAACAGACTGTTTTTTCTTCTTTTTTTTTTACTATTTTTACAAATTGTTTTAATTTGCACCATTTCTCTATATTCTTTCCACCTGTATTCACTTCGAAACGATGACCTTTTTATACATTATAGGTTTTAGAGTTTGGCCGCAATCTCTCCTGACGTTAAATAACAATGTGATCTGATTTAAGATGGTAAACACGCTAAACATAGGGAGGGGCTGAGTCTCAAATGTATCTGCCGGAACACGTCTATATGTGCTTGGGTACGGATACAGATAGTCGGATATGGTAAACACGTTAAACCTAGAGGGACTGGCCAGCTGCCAGAATACAGTCATGGTGCTTAGCGACAGATTTTCAACTAGACGACTATCCTCTAGTAAACTAACCAGGCCGGCAAATATGGTAACTATTGAGCCGTCATCGATTCATACCCTACCTTTGTACGTTATATTCGGGCCGATTCGACGTGTTAGTGATTTTCCTGTTAGGTATTTTTCTACCTATGGTACAGACTTAACAATCATCTTACATCAGAATTCCAGTTTCTGTGTTAAAGTGCAAAACAATCAGGTCATTCCCACTTAATGTCCCACATTCAGTTAAATTTCTCTTTACGTCACTCGCAATGTAGTAATAACCTTTGGTGAGAAATTATCTTATGACCTTATTCCGACACTGCTTATTATAATGCTTTATAAAGTAATTATATTTACAGGGATGTTCAATACATAATGGCAAAAAAATAATTACAGGATCCTAATTTGTTTTTCAGGTAGTCCAATGACGGCTCCGGGTAAAATTATTGCGATGTACTATATATTCCTTTTTATAAAATAAATAATGTAAATATCTGAATATATTAAACAATTATTATGATTAAATTTCTAAAAAGTTAATGAAATGACGTATTTTTGTACAACTTTAATGAAATAACATGAACTTAAGTAGAACTGGGTCAGCGAGCGATACGTAAAGCACGCCCATTTAATTTAAGTTATAAAACTGGCGTCGCTATTAAAAATAATAATAGATACTCGTTTATGAAAATAATTAGTTTTAACCACTATATAAGCCTTTCTTATATTCATTACTAAATAAACAATAAACTTTCGTTGATTGAAAGAAACCGATGCAGTCGTTTATAATCTAGAAAATTTCTATAAATATAAAAATTATGTGGAAATTAAAATTTACTAAATGACGATATTATGTGTTTTATTTCAGTTAAAATCATAATTATATTCAGCACATGTTTAGATTTGAAATCTATTTTTTTTTTCATTTGATCCAGATTTTTTTTAATTGATTATAAACGAATAGTATATTTATATAACATTTTATAAAGGCTATTATAGAGTGGATCAATATGTGAACGATAATGATGTCTGGAATTGAGTTCTCTCAGTGCATCCACTGAAAACGATTGTAACGTATAATGTATTCGAAATATATATATTATATATATTTAAAAGATGTACCCGATCGATTTTCTTGCCGGTTCGTCTCGATGATTGGGTTGTTTTCCTAACCGGTGGTAGTTTTGACGTTCATAAGCGCCTTATTAGGGCCTAAACTGAATAAAGTATGTTTGATTTGATTTGATTATATTTATTACTGTTATATATAATGTACCAGTTAGATAGTACATTTTAAACAATTAACCCCTCGGCAGATTTTTTAAGACTCAGATCTTAGAAATGCCGATCATGTTTTTAAACATCTAGCTAGTTTTTAATTATAGTTGTAGGTTACATAATTTTTTATTGTTCGTTTTACATTTTTTTTTAACAAATACGGTATTTTTGAACTTATGCTGCCAACAGTCTGCTCACCAGTGTATCGTAAGATCTACACTCATTTGTATGGAACTTAAACTGTTATACGGTGTTATTATAAAAGTTAAATACGTATTAAACACTTGCTTTAAAAAGGTTACGTTTTAAATGCACCACGCTCGCTGAATGTTCGCCATCTTGCTCTTTTGTCTCGCTTTGGATAGGTTAGGTTAGACTTGCGAAAAAAGGATAACACGAAATCGCCTCGGGCGAACGTGGTGCATTTAGTACAAAACCTTTTTAAAGCAAGTATTTAATACGTATTTAACTTTTTTGTTATAACACCGTTATGATTTTGGACAGGGCAGGGGTTTAATTATGTAAATTAATACGACAAGCTCAATTAGGTTTATCTATACTTACCACTAAAAGAGAAAAGATTTGGTTTTCTGTTTGTAATAGATAAATAAAAATAATCAACCGATTTTGAAAATTATTTCACTGTATAATTCTACTTTATCAGCGAGTAACATGCTAACGAAGCAGCGAGCAAAACTAGTCTATATACTGTTAAATACAGTTCTCTAAATTGGTATCTATGTTATATTATTTATAGTGCAGTAAGTGAGAAGTTGCAATATACTTTTGGCGATAACTTCCTAAGTACACTCCGAGGAAATGGACTGAAGTAAACAGAGCGATGCGGCACGACTGTCACGTACAGGCAGGACGTGTTTTGAAACCGAGTAAAATTTAATATGTGTCACGGGACACATTTATTGCTGTACATCTTGGTTTTACTTTCTTTTTCGCAACACTAACAAATGTTACAAATAAATGCCAAAATGGGAAACGAGATTTTCGAATGAGTTATAATCAATTAATAGTGCATTGAAAAAGAAATCAATAAACACCAAATCAATTCATATTTTGGTGTACCTAACCTTCATTATAGTTATCTTTAGCGTCATTAATATTATAACTGCAAAAATGTGTTTGTTTGTTTGTCTGTTACGCTTTTACGGCTTAACAACTCAACCGATCATTACGAAATTTTGCATACACATTGTCAAGGGTACAAAATGGGCCAAAGAGTACATTTTATCGAGAGAAAAGTACTATTTCCGAGGGATAGGGCAAATTTACATCAGCACGAGCAAAGTCGCGGGCAAAAGCTATAAAATATAATTTTGAAGTGTATATAACAAAGAAAACGTAGAAGGAGTAAGAACAATAAATACATGATCATCATCAGCCTCTAAGAGACCCATTGCATGCCCATAGACCCCTTCCCGAAGGAAGGTATGGGCGTCACAAGCACGTCAGCCCACGACGTATTGGCGATATCAAACTCTGAGAAGTCCACAGTACTATGATTTCCCCATCCGATCTCATATGAAAAAAATCATTCAATCTATACTTAGAAAAAAATCACCATTCTAAGTTCAATCTTAAATTTAGTTATCTTGTTTTCGGATTGTACTGTACTTACCAAGAGACACAGTGCAGTAACTATGCGGTGCTACAAAAAAAATCTATGAATCGCGAATAGAATGACAGATAGAACAGACTGTTTTTTCTTCTTTTTTTTGACTATTTTTACAAATTGTTTTAATTTGCACCATTTCTCTATATTCTTTCCACCTGTATTCACTTCGAAACGATGACCTTTAATACATTATAGGTTTTAGAGTATGGCCGCAATCTCTCCTGACGATAAATAACAATGTGATCTGATCTAAGATGGTAAACACGTTAAACATATGGAGAGACTGACTCTCAAATGTATCTGCCGGAACACGTCTATATGCCCTTGGGTACGGATACAGATAGTCGGAGATGGTAAACACGTTAAACCTAGAGGGACTGGCCAGCTGCCAGAATACAGTCATGGTGCTTAGCGACAGATTTTCAACTAGACGACTATCCTCTAGTAAACTAACCAGGCCGGCAAATATGGTAACTATTGAGCCGTCATCGATTCATACCCTACCTTTGTACGTTATATTCGGGCCGATTCGACGTGTTAGTGATTTTCCTGTTAGGTATTTTTCTACCTATGGTACAGACTTAACAATCATCTTACATCAGAATTCCAGTTTCTGTGTTAAAGTGCAAAACAATCAGGTCATTCCCACTTAATGTCCCACATTCAGTTAAATTTACAAAACGTCCCACTTAATGTCCCACATTCAGTTAAATTTCTCTTTACGTCACTCGCAATGTAGCTCTTTAGTGAGAAATTATCTTATGACCTTATTCCGACACTGGTTATTATAATGCTTTATAAAGTAATTATATTTACAGGGATGTTCAATACATAATGGCAAAAAAATAATTACAGGATCCTAATTTGTTTTTCAGGTAGTCCAATGACGGCTCCGGGTAAAATTATTGCGATGTACTATATATTCCTTTTTATAAAATAAATAATGTAAATATCTGAATATATTAAACAATTATTATGATTAAATTTCTAAAAAGTTAATGAAATGACGTATTTTTGTACAACTTTAATGAAATAACATGAACTTAAGTAGAACTGGGTCAGCGAGCGATACGTAAAGCACGCCCATTTAATTTAAGTTATAAAACTGGCGTCGCTATTAAAAATAATAATAGATAACTCGTTTATGGAAATAATTAGTTTTAACCACTGAATAAACCTTTCTTATATTCATTACTTAATAAACAATAAACTTTCGTTGATTGAAAGAAACCGATGCAGTCGTTTATAATCTAGAAAATTTCTATAAATATAAAAATTATGTGGAAATTAAAATTTACTAAATGACGATATTATGTGTTTTATTTCAGTTAAAATCATAATTATATTCAGCACATGTTTAGATTTGAAATCTATTTTTTTTTTCATTTGATCCAGATTTTTTTTAATTGATTATAAACGAATAGTATATTTATATAACATTTTATAAAGGCTATTATAGAGTGGATCAATATGTGAACGATAATGATGTCTGGAATTGAGTTCTCTCAGTGCATCCACTGAAAACGATTGTAACGTATAATGTATTCGAAATATATATATTATATATATTTAAAAGATGTACCCGATCGATTTTCTTGCCGGTTCGTCTCGATGATTGGGTTGTTTTCCTAACCGGTGGTAGTTTTGACGTTCATAAGCGCCTTATTAGGGCCTAAACTGAATAAAGTATGTTTGATTTGATTTGATTATATTTATTACTGTTATATATAATGTACCAGTTAGATAGTACATTTTAAACAATTAACCCCTCGGCAGATTTTTTAAGACTCAGATCTTAGAAATGCCGATCATGTTTTTAAACATCTAGCTAGTTTTTAATTATAGTTGTAGGTTACATAATTTTTTATTGTTCGTTTTACATTTTTTTTTAACAAATACGGTATTTTTGAACTTATGCTGCCAACAGTCTGCTCACCAGTGTATCGTAAGATCTACACTCATTTGTATGGTATCGTATCGTTTTTGACATTATTTGCATTTATTTTTCTATTATAGTTTTCCTATTTTATATTTTTATAATGGTTTATTATATCTAATATTGTATTACTATTAGTGAGAAAACTCTGAAACCACGAACCTTGAAAAAAAAAACAGAAAATGCAGTCTAAAGTTGGATAGTTTTCCGTTACATAAAAATGGCAATATAACAAGCAAACCATAATCTTCAAGAACTTCGTTTTTAACCGGAACAAACAATTGTAAGGCTAAAAGAGCCCATTAGACTTCGCAACTATATTAATAATAATCACAAATACAGTGGTACAACAAAATAATCCCAAGGAGGGTTGATGTCAGGCAGGCGGCCGATCGTAAAATTAAGCCAAATCATATACCACAACATGAGAAACATGTTGTACCGACCCTACTTATGTGGGATAAGGGTAAGAAGAAGAAGAAGACGTCTTAAACACTTGCTTTAAAAAGGTTACGTTTTAAATGCACCGCGCTCGCTGAATGTTCGCCATCTTGCTCTTTTGTCTCGCTTTGGATAGGTTAGGTTAGACTTGCGAAAAAAGGATAACGCGAAATCGCCTCGGGCGAGCGTGGTGCATTTAGTACGAAACCTTTTTAAAGCAAGTATTTAATAAGTATTTAACTTTTTTATAATAACACCGTTACGGTTTTGGACACGGCAGGGGTTAAATAAGTAAATTAATACGACAAACTCAATTAGGTTTAGATATACCTATTCCTAAAAGAGAAAAAATTTGGTATTGTGTATGTAATGAATAAATAAAAATAATCAACCGATTTCAAAAATTATTTCACTGTATAAATCTACATTATCGGCGAGTAGCATACTAACGAAGCCGCGAGCAAAACTAGTCTATATACTGTTAAATACAGTTCTCTAAATTGGTATCTATGTTATATTATTTATAGTGCAGTAAGTGAGAAGTTGCAATATACTTTTGGCGATAACTTCCTAAGTACACTCCGAGGAAATGGACTGAAGTAAACAGAGCGATGCGGCACGACTGTCACGTACAGGCAGGACGTGTTTTGAAACCGAGTAAAATTTAATATGTGTCACGGGACACATTTATTGCTGTACATCTTGGTTTTACTTTCTTTTTCGCAACACTAACAAATGTTACAAATAAATGCCAAAATGGGAAACGAGATTTTCGAATGAGTTATAATCAATTAATAGTGCATTGAAAAAGAAATCAATAAACACCAAATCAATTCATATTTTGGTGTACCTAACCTTCATTATAGTTATCTTTAGCGTCATTAATATTATAACTGCAAAAATGTGTTTGTTTGTTTGTCTGTTACGCTTTTACGGCTTAACAACTCAACCGATCATTACGAAATTTTGCATACACATTGTCAAGGGTACAAAATGGGCCAAAGAGTACATTTTATCCTGAGAAAAGTACTATTTCCGAGGGATAGGGCAAATTTACATTATCACGAGCGAAGTCGCGGGCAGAAGCTATAAAATATAATTTTGAAGTGTATATAACAACGAAAACGTGGAAGGAGTAAGAACAATAAATACATGTTCATCATCAGCCTCTAACAGACCACTACCCACTGCCCAAAGACCCCTTCCCGATGGAAGGTATGGTAATAACCACGTCAGCCCACGACGTATTGGCGATATCAAACTCTGAGAAGTCCACAGTACTATGTTGTCCCATATACAGTAGTACTACAAGAACATTTCTCAGGTTCTGGAATCCTCACGATTACTTCACCATCAGCCGATAATGTTACCAATTTAAATCAGTAAATGTAGTCGAATCCCGAGAAATTCGTTGGTACATGTCGGAGTTCGAACCTGCGGACATGGAAATTATATTCTACCTGTACAAACCACTACACCACCACGACTTGTGTAGTTGTGTTTGTTATGAATTTGTTTGTATGTATGTATGGATTTGTTATAAGTACATGTTGTATTTGTTAAATGCAAGATGATTTTTATATAGCGGACTCTGGTCGCGACCACCATTTTCCATGGAGACTATATAAAAACAAAGCGGGTGACGCAAGTATAACAATGAATGAAAGTTTTCTTCACTGTGCTATAAAACTGCGGTACTCTCCATGTTCGAATTAAATCTATGTCTTGTTTTAAATTGAAGAAGTTTAAATTGTTTCCAGTAGCGATTTCAGTGCGATCCTTATATAAATTGTTGTACTTTAAAAATAAATAAACTTTTTATGCTCCATATAAAATGTTATATTGCACAATAAGAAAGTATAGAAAGCTATGTAAATGTGAAGTGATATATAGGTTTGCATTTAATGGAACATAAACGTGAATAACAATAAATGTAGTTTTTTATCAGTAAATAATATATTGAATCGACTAAGCATAGCCGGAGGTTTTCTTTTACATATAAATAAACTTTACTTCTTTAACAATAATAATTGAAAACAGTAATGAAAAATCAAACAATTTTTTTTTGTTATTTTTGATTATGACAAACTTATGATCTTGTGTTATCTTAATAATATTTTGGAAAATGAATTATGTCAGATTTGCGTAATCGTTTCGATAGCAAATAATTTGATAGATTTTGTTCCCAAAGTCTAAATAAGCATATGCACTTGATTGTATAATAATGAAGGTTATAATTTATATTAGTGGCGCTAATTGCGAAAGAAACAAAAGTACCGAGTAGGTAATACGATATCTCTGTTCTTTATATTACACTTACTAACTTAACTAATTGTGTACAATAAAGGTTTACGTATGTGAATAAATAAATGAAGAGTAAAGATTATACCCCACTATTGGCTCAAAAATGTCGGCCACAAACATAATCGTCATAGTATAGTTCTGTTAGACGTGTAGATCTTTAGTGAAAAAAAAATATCAAAGAAAACATGTAATACAAGTATATATCCTGATATAAGACAAGAGTATGCCTAGACTTATGAGAAACAAACTAGAAAAAGCATGATAATTTAACAGTAATAAATACGAGCAACTATATAAAAATTCTCATTCTTGTATTGCAAAATATCTGTTTGACCTTATTTTTCTTTACAATATCAAGGAATTATTATCAAGAATCCTTAATTCCCCATAGGATTTCAAATTTTTGATATACAGGTAATAAAAATAAACATAAAAGACATTTTAAGCATTAGTTTAAATTAACCATCATCAATTAAATCTTTACATCAATAAGGATCACTGAATACATGCTTATAAATTAATTTACTTGTAAATTATAATACGTTATTTTTTAAGAAATAAGTTTTTTTTAAATATTTTTACGATTAACGATATTGGACTATGTACATTCAATTAATAGTATTCAATTTCTGTATCATTACATTACACTTTATATTTCGAAAATTATAAAAAATTATCATGACATCAAAAATCCTTGAAATCAATGGATTGTATATTATAGTGTCATCTAGCGACAAAACAAGGAATTTTTAACGTTAATTCGAACTTAGGAAATATAAATGTATCACGAGTAATCATTTACTAGAACAGTCGGTAGATGGTATTAAAGATAAATTACTAATTCCACTTTCATACGTACGGCAATATCCGCGACAAAAGCAATATAATTTTCAAGTACTTTCTTGTCTGAGATCCGATAAAACATATATAATATTTTTTTAATTCTGTTTGTATACATTACGCTTATGAGTTTTCGACAAATATGCCTTAAAAAATTATGACGTAGATAGTTCATAAATGCAACTACAACGAATTCACCTACTTTTCTTTGAAGTAGTTTTACAGAGTCATATAATATAAATACAATAAGACTATCTGCCAGCTTTGTTTATCTTATTAGAATTTAACACATAAAGAGTCTGCTATATCTACATTTACATATTTAAGTATAAAATTATAAATATCTATTCAGTTTAAGTTTGTTTTTTTTTCGAACTGATAACTCTATTGGCGTGACTAGTCCTCACACCTTCATTGGACTACCCGTTTACACCACACCACACAAATAACAATTTAAATACATTGTCAAAAAACGGTTTAAAAACCGTTTAAAATATTCCGCGAAGCCGGTATCTATTTCAATAAAATGGAAAGTTTTTTCTATCGTTATTACTTTAAAATATCAATTTTCGATAGACATATGAAGTAGCCGTATTTATAAGTTGTTGATTTACATTGGAACGTTATGTATATCTATTATAATCTATATGTGTACATATTAAAAACAAAGTCGTTTTTTGTATCAGTCTGTGTGTCTCTTCAGTCCAAATCTACGCGTAAAATATTTATAAAATACTACCGGTCCCGGCGGACGTTGTCCTGCCTTGATAATAAAAAGAAAATCTAAAATTCAACCGCAGCGCCACCTACCGGGTCCAATTGTGAACGTAAACCATTATCGGATCCACTCGAACACGCACACAAAATTTCATCAAAATCGGTCTAGCCGTTAAGGGCGGAGTTCAGTGACATACACATACAGAAGAACAGGCGAAACAATTAAAAGAAATCAAAAATCGGTCTGTGATAAGTTATTGTCTACATTCTATTGTTTACGTCTGTTAGAAAAGTAGGCATCGAAATTACAAAGTTCTCAGTTATGAATTGGTTCGAATAAAGAGAAATATGTTTGTTCTTTGTATGATAAACATAGAGATAAACCAGTTATATGGCTAAAGTTGAATTATCTTAAAATATATTATAGTTTTGAGTTCTTAAAGAGTGCCGTAACAATTTTAAATTTTATCAATAGTTGTAGGCTCTTTATTTTATATATAAAGAACAATTAATGATATGTTATATGGAGTTATAAATTTAATAAACCTTTTCAACTATAAAATAAATGAATCAATCAATCAATCAATTTATTTATTTGTATGTGATACAATACAATGTGGTGCTGTTATATTGTTTTACAAGTAATTATAACTTATTACAGATAATATACAATATGCTAAAACAACAATAGTTAAGAGGTTGACTATAAATCATAAACTTATAAAAAATATTATTATACAATTTATCAAACTAGAACTATGGACCGCAAACTATGAAAAACTACATTAAAAATTGATGAATTCTACATATAACCGCTGCCACCCAAACTATATCGTTTTAATTAATTTATGTTATTAAACTGTAATATTCACCATTAATAAAATACCTCAACGAGTCAAGATAAATCTATAATCTTGTGTTTAATGATCCTATTAGCACTTTCTCGAATTGATTACAATTTTTTAACAATGTTTGACACTACTTAGCATAGCGAGAGATCTCTTTCAAAAGTAAAAATAATTAAATACCATGAGCCAGTGTAGGCTTCCTTTAATTCTAACAAGCATCGAAAAAGAAAGTTGTAGCGTTAAACATAACGGATTTTATTAACACGTTTGAGGTTAAACAAGCTAGGAAAGTTGCTTTTGAAATTTAGACTTTATGGGGTTTTGTTCAAATTTGGTTCCAAGTTAACAATAATGACTAAATAATGGTTTTAATTTATATGTATAATGTAGTATGCAATTTCATATCATATCATAACACGTGGATATTTAGCAAGAAAATGCGACATTTTCAAATGAATGGTTTAGTCTATATGAGTGACAAGTTATGTAAGCGCAAGACACAACCGTAGCTTGACTCCTGTTTGTGTATTGAGTACATGTATTTACTTTATTCTAAAACTAGGAAACACGGCTTTACATAGGTGTAATGTACCTAATGCGACGTCAGGAATATCTAAACGCTTTGAGAACCAGTTCTTTGTCCTTTGATATTTACAGTTCATCAAAATCATTTTCACAAAAACATTCTTTATACTATATACCTTAAGATTTTAATTGCAATGATATGCTAAAAGGTAGGTTAATCTACATTAAACGCTCAACATAACTAAAGTTTTCATTTTATTAATACTTTGTATTATGATATTACATTAATTATATACTATATCTTATAATGTTTACACAAGGTTTCTAATGTAAATGCACGAAAACTCTTTATGCCACCTAAATAAAGTAGAGCCACGCTTTTTCGATTTTTTTTCCGTCCCATCATCAAAGACTGCGTCAGTAGTACTATCGTCTGTCTTCGTTTTCGGAAGTAGTCTCCTAATACGCTGTATATATGGTTACAGATATAAAGTGTTTTTTAAGATTCCGTTCACAAAATGAAATAGTCCTGTCGGTAGTAGAGCCAAGCAGAATTATTACTGGTTTCAGCATGGATGGGTCGGCTCGTCCGGGGTAGAACCACCCTCTCATAGAAAACCGACTTGAAGTAACTGTGCTTGCATTGTTGCGTTTCGTTCGGTCACTGAGAGCGTCCACGTTCCTGTCTCCCTTCCTCCCCCCAAACACAGGCTGGCAACGCACTTACGACTCTCCTGATGTTGCAAGTGTCTATGGACGGTGGTGATCACTTAACATCAGGTGACCCGCCTGTCCGTTTGCATCCTATGATATATAAAAATAAAACTCTTAATTACAACTTGATTGGAATATGTCGATTCTTCCCTATTGTGTATTAATTTTATAATATCGTATATATAAATTATCCGGATTAAGAATTACTCTGCAGGATAAAGAAATCATCAAAATCCGCTATATAGTTGAGAAAAACTAAGAGGCCACACAGACGCGAAAAGTGTGTGTACTTTATAATACTTATAGATATAGACATAGTTTTTAAGGACGTGTGAATCCTCGTGAATGCCTACGTTATTTCGGTTTTGTGGTTCTAAGTAGGTATACATTGAACCTACTGTACCCTTGTGCAAAATACAACAATGCTGGTTTTTAAAATTTGCTTATAATTAAGATATAAATACAGATTTCATTATGTCTTGAAAACCAAATTTGACTTCAAGGTTTTCTTTTGAAAAGAATTTCATTGTAGACCAGCTTAATTTCCTGTATTTGACCTCGTAATGTGTATTCATAAAATAAAATATAATTAAACAAGTATACTGTTATTTATATAAATAGCCTGTGTCGGTTCATTATTTTGTAAGTGGTAGAACCACGCTGAAGCTGTTACTGGTTTCAGCACGAATGGGTCGGCTCGTCCGGGGTAGTACCACCCTCTCACAGAAAACCGACGTGAAGTAACAGTGTTTGCATTGTTGCGTTTCGTTCGTTCAGCGAGAGCGCCGGTTACCCACCTACCGTCCCCCTCCATCCCCTCACCCTAACCCATTCCCCCTCCCCCAAACAGGCAGGAAACGCACTTGCGACTCCCTTGGTGTTGCAAGTGTCTATGGACGGTGGTGATCACTTAATATCAGATGACGCACCTGTTCGTTTGCCTCCTATGATTAAAAAAAAATCAAAATTTTGTTCATGTACTTATCTATGTATGTTAATCTTATTAAGTTAAAATTGAGTTACCGCGGAGTCCGGGACGTAGCTACAGTATCAGTGAGACGGGGCCCCCCATCTACAAGGGACCCAGCTTGTGCCACCAAATATACATAACATCAGTTTGTCCCTAGCATATCATCGTCATCAGGCTGTAAGAGAACCTCTGCAGTCATAGCCTCTTCAAGAAGGAAAGTGATGGGCATAATTACCGCGCCAGGCAACGACGTATTGGCGATTTCAAACTCTGAGAAATCCACAATTCTATAGTTTCTCACATACAGTGATACTACAAGCACATTTCTGACGTACATGTTTCCTCACAATGTTTTCCGTTACCTTCAGCCGATACTGTTACCAATTTAAATTAGTAATTGTACGCGAATTCCAAAAAATTCGTTCGTACATGCAATGATTTTCCACCGGTCAAACTAGACCACGACTTCTTAGCAATATATAGTGACTTCTAGATCACAGGTTGTAGACATAATATAATACAGATAATACAAGAAGTAAGAAGGCTTCCCCCCATAGAGTAACAAATTCGCGTGTAAGCGGTTTCATAATTCTATGCATCCCCCAGAGCTTTTGATATAGGGCCCTTTTAAAACTAATTACGTTATTGCCTGAGGTAAACGACCTTGATTCTCTAAATACATTTAGAAATACTTAAATTCATTACACTGGAGTACTGAATATCTAGAGCTGCTATCAGTATAGAATGCATTCTAAAATAACATACAACGGCACACTCTTTTCGAATCGTTCAGTCGTAAGACAATAATAAAGTTCTTACAATTATAGTAATTCAACCTTATACCAACCTTAACCTTCAACTAAGTAAACCTTATCTAAAAAACAGTGATTAATAAAGTCATCTGAATGTATCAGGTCTATTTACTTATCTACTTTACTCTCCTTAGGTTAGCTAAGATAGGTCGCGAATTGCACGCATCAGGCAACAGTCAAAGCCGAGGTGTGCTTTATTAATTATTCCTACAGACCGGCAACAATTTTTTACACGAAAATCGAAACGTACAGACACGTTAGATTTACATTCATATTATAAGTATAGATATAAGCTCTTTTGTTTCGTATATCTTATTTATTACTAATCTGTTTGCAATTAAATTGCGTTATTTATTCTTGGAAACAACCCACATACTACCTTATGAGTGATCAGTTATATAATTAACATTCTCAACGCGGTTTGAATCGTAAAGATTAAGAATTGCTTACATTATCTCACGATGTAAACAATACCTACTTACTGCAACAATCCGAGTAATGTCACCTCAACACTGGAGAACAGATGTACCCTTGTAATAAATTACTATTATTAATTTTATAAATACACAAAAACTATAAACATAGGTACTACTGAGGCCAGAAAAAGGAAATCCGTTTCCATAATTAACTTTCCAAGAGCATATTGACAGCAAAAAATTCTAAATATTGGGTCTAAAATGGTATATTAATATTATATACCAGTTACATCCAAACCTTAGTAAGGTAACGACAGTACGGCCTTTATGTACGAATACCAAAATGTTCCTACGAATAAGTTTATAAAAAAACGGTGTGCAAGGTTTTAGTTTACATATCTAAATTTGCCACTTTAAAGCCAATATTTACCTATTTCTGATTTACTTAATTTAAACTATATTTCTTAAATTTTTTGATTATACTACATAAAAAGTATAATATACTAGCCTCTGCCCGCGACTTGTCAAGAAACTGAAACTGAAACTTGAAACTGTCAAGATGGTATATATCGTTGGAATTTCTCTGTTGGGATTTTAAGACGTACAATTTCGTTATACATTATAATGTATCTCATAAGGTTTAGCCAGCGTTTCCATAAGTTCACGTCTCATACAACATATCTATACGTGTTAGTGCTTTGAAGATAGATATCAGTTGTCCCTTAATATGGTATGCTATCGACGTCTTTGTAAAGGCTATTGAATTGAAGTTTAACGGTTCTCAATAGATTTTATACAGTGAAACATGAGCTAAACAGTAATAAGTAATTGTGAATACAATACACAACGGGAATATCTCCTATTTTGGTCAATGTAAACGTTGAGATGATAAATGGTGTCTTTGTGGTCAGTTTATTGAAGTAACGTGACTTGCGTGTGTTGTGCATGCGATATGAATAGTCGTATTTTTGTATGTGTTATATATATATGTATTTCTATTACCACTGGTTACATACTATCTGACATACCTATTATTTTTACACCAGCCGCGCCCACAACTCAGTCCGCTTGGAACCTAATGTAAAAAAACAATGACTAATAAAATCATCTCAATGTACTAAATCCGTTTACTTATCTACTCTTATCTCGTACTTAAGTCGCGTCGTCATTAAAATTACAATAACTTTTGATAGAGTGAACCGCTTTTAATAAAACCAAGACTAAATGTTACTCGAGAATATGCTTTATGATTTTCCTGGTGAGGTTTAATCGTGAACGCAGTACTTTATCAGTGATGGCTGTTCAAACAAAGAGATAGACAGGTAGACATACAGACATTTCTAAAAAAGTCTAATTTTATAATATTGGTGGTGTTTTACGTAATATAGTTTGGTTATTATACTTATTACATAGTTATTGGAAATAATACCACGGAGTATGCATTCCGACTTTCCACACAAACTCCATGGAAAATTTTAACAACACGCCACCATATTTTTAGTTCATTGAAATCATCGCAAGAAACTTGTAATATAATTTACATACTCGACAATAGCAGTAATAATCTATTAGAAGATTGGATGTCAAAAAATATCATTTTTCTACTCTTCTTCTTCTACTCCTGACAATGTATGTAAAATTTCACGATGGTCGATTAAATACAAATACATAAACTCAGATTTGGTTTTTATAACATTTTTATCGCGAACAGACAGACAGACAGACGTGACAGACTTTGTTTTATACTATGTAATGACAATGATAACAAATGTTATAAAAACCAAATCTGAGTTTATGTATTTGTATTTAATCGACCATCGTGAAATTTTACATACATTGTCAGGAGTAGAAGAAGAAGAGTAGAAAAATGATATTTTTTGACATCCAATCTTCTAATAGATTATTACTGCTATTGTCGAGTATGTAAATTATATTACAAGTTTCTTGCGATGATTTCAATGAACTAAAAATATGGTGGCGTGTTGTTAAAATTTTCCATGGAGTTTGTGTGGAAAGTCGGAATGCATACTCCGTGGTATTATTTCCAATAACATGCGGTCATTACATAATATAAAACAAAGTCCTCTGCCACGTCTATCTGTCTGTCCGTTCGCGATAATCTCAAAAACTACTGAATGGATTTTCATGCGGTCATTACATAGTATAAAACAAAATCCTCTGCCACGTCTGTCTGTTCGCGATAAACTCAAAAACTACTGAACGGATTTTCATGCGGTCATTACATAATATAAAACAAAGTCCTCTGCCACGTCTATCTGTCTGTCCGTTCGCGATAATCTCAAAAACTACTGAATGGATTTTCATGCGGTCATTACATAGTATAAAACAAAATCCTCTGCCACGTCTGTCTGTTCGCGATAAACTCAAAAACTACTGAACGGATTTTCATGGCGGTCATTACATAATATAAAACAAAGTCCTCTGCCACGTCTATCTGTCTGTCCGTTCGCGATAATCTCAAAAACTACTGAATGGATTTTCATGCGGTGATTACATAATATAAAACAAAGTCCTCTGCCACGTCTATCTGTCTGTCCGTTCGCGATAATCTCAAAAACTACTGAATGGATTTTCATGCGGTCATTACATAATATAAAACAAAGTCCTCTGCCACGTCTATCTGTCTGTCCGTTCGCGATAATCTCAAAAACTACTGAATGGATTTTCATGCGGTCATTACATAATATAAAACAAAGTCCTCTGCCACGTCTATCTGTCTGTCCGTTCGCGATAATCTCAAAAACTACTGAATGGATTTTCATGCGGTCATTACATAATATAAAACAAAGTCCTCTGCCACGTCTATCTGTCTGTCCGTTCGCGATAATCTCAAAAACTACTGAATGGATTTTCATGCGGTCATTACATAATATAAAACAAAGTCCTCTGCCACGTCTATCTGTCTGTCCGTTCGCGATAATCTCAAAAACTACTGAATGGATTTTCATGCGGTCATTACATAATATAAAACAAAGTCCTCTGCCACGTCTATCTGTCTGTCCGTTCGCGATAATCTCAAAAACTACTGAATGGATTTTCATGCGGTCATTACATAATATAAAACAAAGTCCTCTGCCACGTCTATCTGTCTGTCCGTTCGCGATAATCTCAAAAACTACTGAATGGATTTTCATGCGGTCATTACATAATATAAAACAAAGTCCTCTGCCACGTCTATCTGTCTGTCCGTTCGCGATAATCTCAAAAACTACTGAATGGATTTTCATGCGGTCATTACATAATATAAAACAAAGTCCTCTGCCACGTCTATCTGTCTGTCCGTTCGCGATAATCTCAAAAACTACTGAATGGATTTTCATGCGGTCATTACATAATATAAAACAAAGTCCTCTGCCACGTCTATCTGTCTGTCCGTTCGCGATAATCTCAAAAACTACTGAATGGATTTTCATGCGGTCATTACATAATATAAAACAAAGTCCTCTGCCACGTCTATCTGTCTGTCCGTTCGCGATAATCTCAAAAACTACTGAATGGATTTTCATGCGGTCATTACATAATATAAAACAAAGTCCTCTGCCACGTCTATCTGTCTGTCCGTTCGCGATAATCTCAAAAACTACTGAATGGATTTTCATGCGGTCATTACATAATATAAAACAAAGTCCTCTGCCACGTCTATCTGTCTGTCCGTTCGCGATAATCTCAAAAACTACTGAATGGATTTTCATGCGGTCATTACATAATATAAAACAAAGTCCTCTGCCACGTCTATCTGTCTGTCCGTTCGCGATAATCTCAAAAACTACTGAATGGATTTTCATGCGGTCATTACATAATATAAAACAAAGTCCTCTGCCACGTCTATCTGTCTGTCCGTTCGCGATAATCTCAAAAACTACTGAATGGATTTTCATGCGGTCATTACATAATATAAAACAAAGTCCTCTGCCACGTCTATCTGTCTGTCCGTTCGCGATAATCTCAAAAACTACTGAATGGATTTTCATGCGGTCATTACATAATATAAAACAAAGTCCTCTGCCACGTCTATCTGTCTGTCCGTTCGCGATAATCTCAAAAACTACTGAATGGATTTTCATGCGGTCATTACATAATATAAAACAAAGTCCTCTGCCACGTCTATCTGTCTGTCCGTTCGCGATAATCTCAAAAACTACTGAATGGATTTTCATGCGGTCATTACATAATATAAAACAAAGTCCTCTGCCACGTCTATCTGTCTGTCCGTTCGCGATAATCTCAAAAACTACTGAATGGATTTTCATGCGGTCATTACATAATATAAAACAAAGTCCTCTGCCACGTCTATCTGTCTGTCCGTTCGCGATAATCTCAAAAACTACTGAATGGATTTTCATGCGGTCATTACATAATATAAAACAAAGTCCTCTGCCACGTCTATCTGTCTGTCCGTTCGCGATAATCTCAAAAACTACTGAATGGATTTTCATGCGGTCATTACATAATATAAAACAAAGTCCTCTGCCACGTCTATCTGTCTGTCCGTTCGCGATAATCTCAAAAACTACTGAATGGATTTTCATGCGGTCATTACATAATATAAAACAAAGTCCTCTGCCACGTCTATCTGTCTGTCCGTTCGCGATAAACTCAAAAACTACTGAACGAATTATCTTGTGGTTTTTTTATTATCAGGGCGGGACAACGTCAGTCGGGCCTGCTAGTTGTTTATAATAATTATCATGATATTGTCTTGTCTTCTAAGTGACTTTCTTATATATTATTTTGCGCCTTTTTCAGAAAGAGATCTGTACCGATCGGAGACATCATACTAGTCAATATTATTAACAATTTAATTGTCGTTTAAATGGTTATCTGAATTCGTACGACCACATTGATGTCTGTGAAAGAAACCAGTCATTTGTTTATTGCATTTTTGTTATGCCGTAGGAGGCAAACGAACAGGTGGGTCACCTGATGTTAAGTGATCACCACAGTCCATAGACACTTGCAACACCAGAGGAGTCGTAAGTGCGTTGCCAGCCTGTGTTTGGGGTAAAAGGGGGAAGGGGTAGGGAGAGTAAGGAGGGAAGGGGAGATGAGAGGGAAGGGGAGGTGGGTCTCCGGCGCCTCTGACTGAGTGAACGAAACGCAACAATGCAAGCACTGTTACGTCACGTCGGTTTTCTGCGAGTCGGGTGGTACTACCCCTGCCGAGCCGACCCATGCATGGTGAAACCATTAATAGCTTCGGCGTGGCTGTACCACCTACAAAATTTATGTAACTGAATACTTTACAGGTTTTACTTTTGACCCAAATCTCACCTGATGTTAAATAAAGATATATTTAAGGTGGTAGGAAATATATCAAACTAATAAAGAGACTAACTCTCAGGTGTAGTTTCCGGAACACTATAGGTATTAGCCGACAAATTTTCTATAGGTTATTTGAGGATGATAGCTTCCCAGGGAATCTTCGAATTAACCCTACTCTCGTGCCATGGTGCCACGATGTTTTCCTTCATAAAAAAAGTTAATGCCATCATAAGGACTGTCGACAGATCAGTGAGAACAGAAAACAATGAAATAACTGTGTTCTCTTTTGAATTTTTTAATTCATTGTAGCGTGAATTAGAATATTAAAATTTCATAATTAGTATATCGCAATTATTAATATTATTCTGGTTTTTACATCAATTCAGCATATAATGAGCTACACAACTTCAATACAAAATATCAATATTAGATGTACACGGGCCGCTATACCACGCGTTGCTAGTCTAACACAGGTCGTGCAAGTGCAATAAGGTTGGTCACGCTTACTAGCATGTAATGATGCAAAATCATAAGTTCGTGCCCTGTCAAAAATACCGCTAAATGTGCCTATAGAAGATTTCACTTCAAGCACTCCGGTTTATTCATACGTCGACAGACGCTAATCACTGAGCCATTATCATCTTCAATTCGAATTCTCAGCTTGAAAAATGATAGAATATAATAAGGGATTATTAAAGAAAAATTTACCTAATTACATTCACACACAGATTATTCAATAAAAAATTTAAATAAGTAGGATTTTTCCAGAACAAGCTCTTATTAATTTATTAAAAAGGTTAACAAGTAATAGCAGTAGAGTGAGTCCTAAAGTTCCCGAGTTTCGATTGGTTGCAAAGTGCCCAACGGAACGCGTTCTTCTTATTTATTATTCACGAGAGGTTATTCGCATCATATCTGGTTACTGAATATTTTTGCTCTGAAGCACTCTCACTACGATTAAAAAGTACGTTATTTATAACCCAAATACCTAATCTCCTTGATCGACATTTCTATTATATGCTATTTTTCTACTAAAAAGTCTTATGTTATATAAAGCAAATATATTATAAATATAAATAAATATATAAATAAGTTATATTGTGCATGATTAATTATCACTATATATCTTCTATACATATAATAAAAATGTACATCCAACGTGTCTGTAATTTTTCGATTTTCATTAAAAATTTGTTGCAGATGTCTAGGAATAAGTAGCACATTTCAATCATTTTTTACATATCGTTCTGTCTGTCTGTTTGTATGAACACGCATTACTGCTAAAGTACTGGGTTCACAATAATACCACAAATCGTATCTTCGAGAATAACTTAGTCTTTGTTTCATTAAAGTCAGTCTTTTTTTTTATTTACGTGGGGAAATCCGTTATGGATACGCCACCCTCTCGGGGGAGAGGATGGGTTATGTCCGACTCGCACAGACTAAAACCCCACGGTGTACCGTCCCACCGTATTGTTGGGGCGGCAAGGGATCGAACTAAGCTATTCCCCTTAGATAGCCGCCCGGCTCCATCCTAATAGGGAGACAGACTGGGTACACACCAGCTGCCTCTCCTCGCCCACCGGACCCGTGCAATGAGGAGATGGGCAATTAAGGTCAGTCCACCCTATCAAAAGTTATTGTAATTTTAATGACGACGCGGCGTAAGTACGAGAGAAAAGTAGATAAGTAAATGGACTTAATACATTCAGATGACTTTATTATCACTGTCTAATTTAGATAAGGTTTCACACGGATGAAGTCGCGGACACAACTACATAGTTATAAAATAAAGTTTTCTGCCATGTCTGTCTGTCTGTTCACAATAAACTTAGTAACTACTGAACAACCCGTTCATACGGTTTTCACCAGTAGATAAAGTGATTCATGAGGAATTTAGGTATATAATTTGCCAAGATTTTCTTTATTATCAGGGGCAACGTCCGGCGGGCCCGCTAACAACTGTTGGATTTTAAGTCTTTATATTTTTTTATTTAGAATTAGAATTTAAGATACTATTCAACATTTGTGATTTTTAGGTACTTACGATTTTATTTTGGTGTTCATTTATTTATTATACTATCAATGGTCTATCAAATGATAAGAAAGTATTATTTTGGAACATTTGTTATTGTTTATAGAAACAAGTTCTGTTTAGAGAGAGCTTCATAATTTGTTAGTATGTCACGGTTAATAAACATTTCCTCCTGACCAAATTAAATAACTTCCCGGCAGAAGTACTCATTCGTATAAACGAAAGGTCTGTCTATGTTAGACATGTTTTGTAGTTTTGCTAAAGCTTCGATAAGTGGGTGGAAGTTAGCGCGCTTGATGTTTGTTGGTCATTATGTCGATGTAGCGGTAAATTCAAATGCGCGGTGAAGGTTGACATACTAGTCGAGTGAAACGGGAGCATACCACGATCACTTGCTACCACGACGGACGTGGGCGAGGGATTAAGATAAACTTAAAAGAAAATAAAAAATAAATAGTTAAACAATATATTTTGAAACTGGACGACCGCGACGTGAGTATTAACCAATTTTTATTGTAAACTAGCTGTACCCGCAGCTCCGCACGCGTTTTTTAAAATCGTATTAAAGAATTATAGAATTGTGAGACTATGTACAATTACAGAAACGCTCTTTAAAGACAATTGTAAGTAATTTGTTAGTATGTCACGGTTAATAAACATTTCCTCCTGACCAAATTAAATAACTTCCCGGCAGAAGTACTCATTCGTATAAACGAAAGGTCTGTCTATGTTAGACATGTTTTGTAGTTTCGCTAAAGCTTCGATAAGTGGGTGGAAATTAGCGCGCTTGATGTTTGTTGGTCATTATGTCGATGTAGCGGTAAATTCAAATGCGCGGTGAAGGTTGACATACTAGTCGAGTGAAACGGGAGCATACCACGATCACTTGCTACCACGACGGACGTGGGCGAGGGATTAAGATAAACTTAAAAGAAAATAAAAAATAAATAGTTAAACAATATATTTTGAAACTGGACGACCGCGACGTGAGTATTAACCAATTTTTATTGTAAATATTTCTTTTTTTTATAGTACTTTATGTTGTCTTGTTACTTTTTCTCATTCAATACAGGAATTGGTTCATAATTGTTTTATATAAACTATATTTTTATATACAAAAGAATATTGTTTATATACATGCTGTAATTGTTAGCGTATACTTTTATTTATTGTATGTATTCACAACGTGTAATAAGTCGTGAATACATTTAGTGAACATTCTACTTATCCAACACATTATTTGCTATAAATATTGCATTTTATAACTAGTGTATACTTTGTTGTTGTTTCAAATAAACATGTAGATAATATATATCTTAGTTCAACCTACCAATGGACGTGTTTGTTTTCTTTTTAAATAAAGCCAACTTAAGACTCTATATTTTATATTTTTTATTCTGTGACAGCAGCCAACATGTAACTTTTAATGAAACTGCGTATGTTTCTTGTATTTATTTGCACTACACGCAAGGAATATATTTATAGTCTGTTAGTGTAAGATAATGTTTACAACGTCATGATTAGTACATGCCAATTTAAAATCAATTAGACGTATGTACACGGAATAGGTTAGCAATTTTATTCCAGCAACAATAAAATACTTTTATGCTGTACATATATAAATTTCAACAATAACAATACTATAAATAATAATAAAAATAGGTATAATTGATATCTTACCAGAAACAAAATCAATATTATATACATACATGTGTGTATACTGTAACTTATCTATTAGAAATGAATTTAATTATACAGCGAGTATAAAAACTGAACACGCCAAGATAATTTGAAAATAAAACATACTTATTTGGTCGTTTCATAAATCGTAAGATAACTTTTTGGGCAGTTCAGCGTGATAAATATCAAATTAAAAATTATATTTAAAACTTTTGAGGAAATTGTATTTGAAACTTTTGAAGTAGACGTTTTACATAAACGTAAATGTTCTAGCTATTTTGTTATAAAATAATATTACTAACGATGATAAATAAACTATGTCAATTCAATTACCCATGTAGCACAATAGAATAAAAAATAAAATCACATATGTAATCATACGTACTTACATGTTTTCAACATACATAATATACTGTATTTTTAATTTTCTGTAAAAAAAATCTTGCAGCTCCGCAGGTAAAATGAAAACATTAAAAGCAATATGTTTATGCCTCATAACTCAACTTATGTTGATAAATGGTTATGAATTAGAAATTGAAGATTTCGCTACAGTAGAAGATGATGTCAATAATATAGTCGACGATGTCGAAATACCTGCATTAGAAAATACCAGAAAAGGACGTATATTATTGCCATATCCTTATGTCAATTACACAAATCCTTTTAAAGATATTAAAGAAGATGCATCTGATAAATTGAAAGAGGATCAAGTAGACAGTTTGCGACAAAAACGTTTTCTGTGGTCATACGCTAATAATCCAATTATGAATATCATGATGCAAACAATGCCAGTTAACTACTCTCCCAACAATCCACAGGACCCTTTTGACTTTCTTCGTGACTCCTATCCTTTACCTAAAGGTAACTGTTTAATTTATGCACTGCTTTATTGCTATTAGATAGAGATTCGCTTCTGCGGGTCGCGTTTCGGGATCAGCCTGTGCATATCCAGCTTTTCACAGAACGGCATGACAGCGGCGACCGGCGATGGACAGTGTGTCACTCAGTGGTCATCATTGTTTTTGGATTGTACTGTGCTTACCATCAAGTATAGTGCAGTCATTTTGCCATGCTACTATAAAATAAATAATTCATAGGTGGCAAACAAACACGTGGGTCACCTGATTTTAAGTGATCACCACCGTCCATAGACACGTGCAATACCAGTCGCAAGTGCGTTGCCAGCCTGTGTTGGAGGAGGCCTACCTTTCCTAAAAGGAAGGGGCAAGGTAGTTGGGCCTTCGGCGCTCCCACTGACCAAACGAAACGCAACAATGCAAGCACTGTTACTTCACATCAGTTTTCGGTGAGAGGGTGGTACTACCCCGGACGAACCGACCCATTCATGCTGCAACCAGTAATAGCTTCAGCGTGGCTCAACCACATACATAATAGGATAATAGGAATGTAAATCTAACGAGTTTATACTTTTTTGAAAATGAAATCGTTGTAGGTCAATAAGTATTATAATACATTTCAGTCATTTTTAGAAATGTCTGTCTGTCTATCTGTCTGTTTGAACACGCATCACTGTTAAAATACTGCGTTCACATAAATCGTAAAGAATATCCTTAACATTTAGTTTTGGTTTCATTAAAATCGGTTCAGTCTATCAAAAGTTATTGTAATTTTAATGACGACGCGACTTAAGTACGAGACAAAAGTAGATAAGTAAATGGACTTAATAAATTCAGATGATTTTATTAGTCACTGTGTTTTTACATAGGGTTCAACGTGGACGGAGTCGCGGCCACAGCTAGACTATAATATCATTTTAAATATTTCCAAACAGAATTTGTTACATATTACAATTATAAAATTACTTGAGGCGGAAATGGCTAAGATAGTAATCAAATACACACACACGAACACACGCGAGCGCGGTTAAAACGCTGTTAATCGGATAGACAAATCGTCCTGAAGTAGAAATCCACAAGACAGGCCTCGAGCCTAGTGTGGAGATCAATGTCTAATCTAGTACATAAGTAGAAAGAAACATTGTTATATTATCAATATATGTAAGCCTAGGATAAGTTGTTTGGCAATAAATATTTTTATATTTTTTTTATATTTATATTTTTTAAATGTTCATAGAATTAGTTTCCCGAGCTCATTTAAAGAAAAACCAATGTTTATTAGAGGTTTTATTTTATTTAAGTCCTTTTCTATCCATCAGCTTAATTGTAGTTTTTTTTATGTCAAAAGGTGGCAAACGAACAGGTGGGTCACCTGATGTTATGTGATCACCACCGTCCATAGACACTAGCAACACCAGGGGAGTCGCAAGTGCGTTGCCAGCCTGTGTATGGGGGAGGGGTAGGGAAAGG
>MU159321.1:148718-186289 GCA_015888305.1 Antheraea pernyi | reverse complement strand
GGAGGTGGGCCTCCGGCGCTCTCACTGACCGAACGAAACGCAACAATGCAAGCCTAGTTACTTCACGTCGGTGTTCTATGAGAGGGTGGTACTACCCCGGACGAGCCGACCCATTCATGCTGAAACTAGTAATAGCTACAGCGTTGCCTTACCCTACCACCTTCAAATAGTTAGATATAATATCTTGAAACATTGAAATAGAGTGGATGTAAATTCCCATACTAAAACGAGTTGAAGTATTATAGCGAATAACCTTTCGAGGTTACGTTGGATAGCTTTTATAAACGTTTCTTCGCATACCTTATTTACATAAATATTATATAAAAGCTGTGAGGATGTTTCTAACGGTGCGATGCACTCTAACTTCATTTTAAGGCAAAGTATATGAAGCGATTTCCATGCAACAGCTATGTTTTTAAATCACTTCAAAAACGTAATTTGTCAAATTATGTGATAAAAGTTTTTTTCCATTATTTTATCTTATCATGATATAGCTTTTTGTTTAATTAATAATTAAATGATTATATAATAAAACATTAAGCACATAATCAACTGCTTTAGGTCTTTTTTATAAAACAATAATGAGGTCGTTTTATGGTTTTCCGGTAATAAATCGAATTATAGTAATATACCCTATAATCATTTTACAAAGAAAAAAATATAATTATTACTTTTTCTGGGTGTACAAGTTTGTGCTTGAGTTCAATCCCACATTAGATATTTATATTTGGAAGTTTACTGGCACATTTCTATAAATAAAATTAACATACGTTTACGCAAACACGAATCACATTTACAGAGTTATGTTTTCTTTTAAATAATTAAGCAAATTACGGTATTCTCGTTTCTAACATTCGTACTAGTTGTTAATAATATTATAAATGCGAGAGGGAGTATGTTTCATTGTTACGCTTTAACTACTCAACCGATCTACATATCATTTTGTGAAGACGTTGTCGATAAAAAAAAGAAAAACTGTTCTCGATGAATAAGTGAAACCTTCGTTAACGCGAGTGAAACCGCGCGCAAAAGCTAGTGTTCTATATACCTAATGATGGCGAGGACTAACGTACAGTTTAGCATACAAACAAAACTAGTACAAAAATTACTATTATAGACACTATTCTAGAAAAAAATTTCAATATATCACGATTTTAAAAGTGTAAAATGTTATTTAATTTTTTTTTATTATTTTTAAGGCTATAGATATTCCTAAACTCTTACAGTCTTTAACCTTAAAATTTGTGATAGTAAATTTTTAATAGGTATTCAAATATTTGTAAGATTTAAACTGGTGCATGAAACAGATAATTGATGTATTTTTATTATTTTTACAGTTTTTTTTATATATAGTATCACGGCAAAATGACTGCACTGTGCCTGATGGTAAGTACAGTACAATCCAAAAACAATGGCGACTACCGAGTGACACATTATCCATCGCCGGTCGCCGCTGCCATGCCGGCCTGCGTAAAGCTGGATATGCACAGGCTGATCCCGAAACGCGACCCGCAAAAGCGAATCACTATGACGGGCTTTTTCACCATATACATGGTGGTTGCGACCCAGTTAGGCTGTAAAATCAGCTTTCGCCATTGCCTCGTTCGTTATTCAGCAGGGTACACCACGTGCAGATGAGGTTGGCTTATATGTATCAAGTCTTAGATGTTATTGGACACCCCTTACACCCCAAAACAGTTATGAATTGCAAATATTTAAGAATTAAATTTGTCTAATATATCTTATTTATAATTTTCAGGATTTACAAAACCCCTTGACGAGTACGACTACGTTATTGTTGGTGGTGGCACAGCTGGATCCGTACTCGCTGCACGGCTCTCTGAAGGCCAACCTAAAGCGACGGTGCTCGTCATAGAAGCCGGCAAACCAGAAATGCTTTTATCCGATGTGCCGGCTTTAGGACATTATTTACAGTTAACGGATTATGCATGGCCCTATACAATGGAGCATCAACCTGGCGTTTGTCTCGGTACGTTAGTGTTTCTTTTTTTTTTAAACTGGTTCGCCAAAATGACTGTACCTATACCTGATGGAAAGTTTAGTACAGTCTATAAATAACAGCGACTGTCAGTGTTAAATAGCAACGGTAGTCATCGATATCATGCCGACCTGCAAAGTGTAAGTTCAGATAATTTTAATTTATTTCAATTTTATGACCAAAATACATCATGCTGATTCACTGCACTCTTTTTGATGCTTCTGTTCTTAATTGTGTAAATAAATATCATATTTCTTTTATTACTTTAAAAGTAAGATTTTTTTTTAAAGAAGAAGACCCCAACCCAATTTTTTTTTTTTTCTTTAAGATATTATGTGATTAACTTATCTGATGTAGAACAGTTGGCTTTCACTTATTTCAAGTTTAAGACTTGAGTTCTATATTTTGTAGATAATTGTGTATTATTTGTGTTAAATAAAAAGGCCTGTACCAATTTAAAAACCATAAACTTAAATAGAACGAAATACATACATCATAGATTTAAGATTGACTTTGTTCATTAAGCACAATTTGAATGGACTATTCTTTTTTCTTTATTATCTATGTACTGTTGTTATCTGTTTATTTATTGTAAGCTGGATAATGGTGATCTGTACTGTGTGAAATTATATACGGTTATAAAAGTGGTGTAACCATGTCAAGGTTCCGAAATATAAACGTACGAAATGTAAATTATAAACTGTACTATTGTAATTAAGGATTTTTATCAAAACAAAACATTCTATTGAAGCGAAGTGATAATTATTCTCTGTTAGAGTGTTCGAACATTACGTCAATGGGTGTGGGTTTGGATCAAACGATGAGCCTGTTATTTCAGTGATTTAAAAACTCATTATGCATAGCACGAAAAAAAGACAGTAGCTACCACCCCCCAAATTGAAAATTTATGTCCAAGAACCTGGAGGTACGTTCCAGCAGCTGCAATTGAGGACTATTGTCTTCTTTATCCATAACGTCCATTCAAATGAGACTATAATCAGATACAGATGCATAAATATAAAAATAATAATTATTTACACATAATAATAGTGTGCATAACTATTAATATCTATATTGTGGACCCGGCAGACGTTGTCCTGCCTTGACAATAAAAAAATCTAAAACTCAACCGGATCGCCACCTACCGGGTCCAATTGTGAATCTAAACCATTCTCGGATTTACTCGAACACGCACAAAAAATTTCATCAAAATCGGTCCAGCCCTTTAGAAGGAGTTCAGTAACATACACACATACAGAAGAAATTTATATATAAAGAAGAAGATTAATAATTAATATTATTTTTAAGTCACTATTACACAGTTTTTTTTTACCAAAAAGTGCTTGAAATAATATCTATTCAACCGTGGATAATCAAAATGCTAGATCCACAAAGCTACAAAAGTCAAACACAAACTCAATATTATACTGAAAACGATATATATAATTACTCTGTGATAGCACTCACGCCATATTCTACTCTGTGGTTGCAGTCTTCTTGTAGATATCTACTTATTCTCACCATAGACCTAATATACTAACAATAAGTCCATGATTCTCACTCGTCATCGATTTTTGGTTGGAGTTTTTCGCACGATGGCGTGTTCAAATGAAAAATGGTTTTCAACTTGTTTAAAAAATCAAAGTGTGACTATTCCGTGCTCGATGTTTTTTTTTTTTTATATCATAGGTGTCAAACGAACAGGTGGGTCACCTGATGTTAAGTGACCACCACCGTCCATGGACACTCACAACCCCAGAGGGGTCGCAAGCGCGTTGCCACCCTTTGGGGGAAAGGGTTAAAGGAGGGAGAGGGAGAGGAGTGAGGAGAGGGGAGGGGAGATGGGCCTCCGGCGCTCTCACTGACCGAACGAAACGCAACAATGCAAGCACTGTTACTTCACGTCAGTTTTCTATGAGAGGGTGGTACTACCCCGGACGAGCCGACCCATTCATGCTGAAACCAGTAATAGCTTCAGCGTGGCTCTACCACCATTAAATGTGTCACTAACCTCCATTCCTTAGCACCAGTTTAAAGTTTGTTCATAATTTCTGAACTAAAATTATAGAATATTCCAAATATACCATCAGTGTTTGGAAATAATGTATTTTTCTATCGAATGTAATAATAATAGTTTACATCGATACAATTAAGTAATTCTTACAACCCTTTGGGGCACATAGGACCCTCTAAGTTGCTTCTATTCTCATAAGTATTTAGTATTTTAATGCATAATTGGCATCACCCTTTACTTATGTCTTCTTGAACTTTGATCCTTTTACCTTTGTCCATCGCATGGCTACCATTTTGATAGTTAATAAAATCATTTTATGGGCTTTAGCGTCGATAATAATCGACTATAATAATACCAAAATAATAATATAACTAATTGCTGAATATATTGACTAACTACAACACAAATTATATAGCAGTAGGTATAATAAATACATATATTATTATTATTTCGAAACGTAAATTACTCGGTTTATATTCGTTACACCCGTGACATACTTTTGAAATAAGTAGGAGCTACTCATTCATAAACCAGTTATCGACAGTTATGCAAATATTTACACATTATACACCTTATATAAAAGACATTTCTCGCGTAGTCCGGTGAAACTGTTAAGGCCTTGCTAGGCCAATAGCCTAGTCAGTTCGAGAAGAAAACATTTCTCGTGAAGTGGACAATTTAACAATGTTGATGTTTTCGATTTTAGTGATATTTTATTATGTTATACATATATCGACATACAAATATTTTTTTACAGTATAAAGTCTGGTTAACGAACTAGAGGGTTTTAAAAATGTAATTTACTAGCATGTATGCGTTACTCCGAAACCCATTACCCAATAAAAAAAAAAAATAGTAGTCAAATTTATACTTCGTATGAGCTGTTAAGTGCACAGTTGGATATCGTTGATATACAAAAGCCCAAGATACACACTAAACGTCTCACAGCCGGCACACAAAAATAAGTGCATAATTTTGGATCATGCCGCCATTTCAAACAGTCTCGCGTCGCTTGCGTCCTTGTAAAAAAACCTTAAATCATTCAGCTAAGGATGAATTTGCAAAATCATAAGTTTATCGCATAACTATTACCACGTGTGTATATTGTGGAGTTTTTGCGGGACGGTTTTGAGCACTACTTTTATTAGAAACTGTGTCTTGGGTTTTTATATTATGTCATTGTTGGATATATATAAAACGTAGAAAAGAATTATTTCAATTATTGAATGTTCAATTTCACAAAATTAGAATAACTTTTTTTTCCATATGGCTAATAGTTATAATCGTGATACTATTATTGTATGCGTATAATGATATTTTATTGTTGATCAAGATAATATTATAATAGTCATAATAATAGTGATAATAAATAAATAAATAGTGATAAAAGATTATTCATTTAATATCTAATTGTGCTGTCAAAACGCTCATTAAATAATATATATTACATTATAATAATGGTGACCTATCATAAATAAAGAAAATCAAAACCGGTGGAATGTCAATTTGATACCCGCAGGTTCGAAACAGGTTATAGAAACTTTGTCAGCTGTAAATTGGATGCCCGCAGATTCGAAACAGGTTATAGAAACTTTGATAGCTGTAAATTGGATGCCCGCAGGTTTGAAATAGGTTATAGAAACTTTGTTAGCTAATAGAAACAGGTATTTGTTTTATATACCACTTAAAATGTTCCCAATAATTTAATTTGGGTTTTCACAATACAAATATTTCGAAAATGTATATAATTTCTTTAATACGTAATCTCTGGAAAAATGAGAGAAATTAGTGTATTCATTTATTGCTCGCTGTGTAAATTATGACATTAGGTAATGAAATAATATATTACTAGCACGCTAAAGAAATGGTCAGATCCTAAATAAGTACACTAGATTTGGCGATACTAAGAAATAAATGCTTATTGATAATTAACGGTATCTATTACAGGTAGTGATGAACAGCGGTGTTATTGGCCTAGAGGAAAAGCTCTAGGAGGAACAAGCGTTACTAACTTCATGTTATACACTAGAGGTCGTCCTGAAGACTGGAATAGAATTGCCGCTGACGGAAATTATGGATGGTAAAGTATGACTTTCTACCGCAACCGTTCTGGTTATGCACTTTAAATATTTCCTATGGCAAGATTTCCATAACTAGTAACGTTGAGGGTTACTGAAACTTATGAAAGATATATATAATAGTAGCAATCTCTCGTGATTTATTTTGCAATAATTTTTATTTTATCTTTATTTTCTCAATGAAAATCAAATAAATATCGACAAGACCAAAATCGCGTCCTAATTTTGGTGAAACTGACGTCGAGGTTTTAAAACTACTTTTGTAACTGAAAACAGAGTCGTAACTTACGTTAAACACTATTTTTTCACTAGATTTTAAGTTATAGTTTGAATATAAAATGAATCGATATTAGACAATTATGCAGTAAAGTTGCAACGTCTATAAATATGACTGGCCCTTTAATACAACTTCCGGAAAGATATTCATTTATATTAAGCCTTTTATTATCAAGATCATTTTCAAGAAAAACTAAAAAAAATATTATCGATAATCTTTATTACCTAGATCATATCTATCCATAATAAACATACTTTGCTAAGAAAATATGTAATAATGAAATTAAAAAAAAAACTTTTTTTACATTAATTATCAATGATAGATTAATAAACAATTTATTTAATTCCAAGGTTATCAAGTAGGTACCCTTTAAGGAGAGATTCGTGGTGATAAAATATCAAGATCATTTTCAAGAAAAACTAAAAAAAATATTATCGATAATCTTTATTACCTAGATCATATCTATCCATAATAAACATACTTTGCTAAGAAAATATGTAGTAATGATATGAAAAAAAAACTTTTTTACATTAATTATCAATGATAAATTAATAAACAATTAATTTAATTCCAAGGTGATAAAGTAGGTACCCTTTAAGGAGTGATTCGTGGTGATAGAGGTTGTATAACTTTTACTTGTTACATTTTGTTGTTACGAAATAACAATAAAAAGAAACCGTCTATATAACATTGGTGAAATTGAAATTTCTTATTTCATAAGGTCTCACGACGAAGTTTTAAAGTATTATATGAAATCGGAAAGGTCAGAGCTAAGAAAATACAAGAACGCCCCATACCGAGGTCGAGATGGTGAGCTAACGGTCGAAGATTCGTGGTGATAGAGGTTGTATAACTTTTACTTGTTACATTTTGTTGTTACGAAATAACAATAAAAAGAAACCGTTCTTAGAATTTCACCAAAATTTGACATTTCTTATTTCATTAGGTCCCACGACGAAGTTTTAAAGTATTATATGAAATCGGAAAGGTCAGAGCTAAGAAAATACAAGAACGCCCCATACCGAGGTCGAGATGGTGAGCTAACGGTCGAAAACGTTCCATTCAAGTAAGTTTTAAACAGTTATTAATTTAAACTTGAAGAGTTTTTGGTTTATTTAAGCCCTGTTAAATAAACTAAATAAATATAATAACTTCTTTCTCTTTACTTTCAGGACCGGTCTTGTTGAAGCCTTTTTACAAGCTGGAAGAAACTTTGGCCATCCCACTATAGATTATAATTCACCTGACGAATTAGGGTTCGGTTATGTACAAACCACCACGAACAAAGGCCATAGACAAAGTGCAGCTAAAGCTTTTCTCCACGGCAATAAACGTAGAAAAAATCTTCATATACTAACTGATACCAGAGCTATAAAAATTGTTATCGAACCTCAAACTAAAAGAGCCTATGCTGTAGATTACATAAAAGACGGTGTCAAACGAACTGTTCGTTGTCGAAGAGAAATAATTCTGTCTGCTGGTCCAATAGCATCACCTCAACTACTTATGTTATCTGGAATAGGTCCTAAAGAGCATTTAGAAACTTTAGGGATTCCAGTACATGCGAATTTACCAGTAGGAAAGACCTTGTATGATCATATTGCATTTCCCGGAGTCATTTTCAAATTAAACACAACCAATGCAAGTCTTCTTGAACCAAAAGTGGCGACTATACCTAATGCAATGCAGTGGTTACAATTTGGTGATGGCTTATTAACAACACCATTTGGTATGGAAGCCATTGGTTACATAAAAACCTCAGTGTCTGACGACCCTGACAATAATCCAGATATTGAATTAATAAGTATGGCCACATCCATAAATTTCGATGCAGGTGGTGCACTGAGAAAGAGCTGGAAAATCTCAGATAAAACGTATTTTAAGTCGTTCGGATCATTAAATGGTCTCGATACTTGGTCTGCAGTACCAGTGTTACTGAAACCAAAATCAAAAGGTTATCTTGAACTCAGAGATACTAATCCATATTCCCACCCTAAATTATATGGCAATTATTTAACTGATCCACGTGATATGAAGACTTTATTAGAAGCTCTTAAATACATTATAAAATTAGGAGAATCAGAAGCTTTCAAAAAGTATAATCCTACTTTATATTTACCAACATATCCCACGTGTACTGATCTAGTTGCAGGAACAGATGCCTATTGGGAATGCGCCATACGAACTATGGTTATATCTGTCCATCATCAAATGGCTACGTGTAAAATGGGTCCTCCTAATGATTCACACGCAGTCGTTGATCCTGAATTGAGGGTATACGGAATAAATGGGTTAAGAGTGGTAGATACCAGTATAATTCCACTGCCAATAGGTGCACATACATGTGCACCAGCCGTAATGATTGGAGAGAAAGCTGCCGATATGATAAAAACAACTTGGTTGAATAATATACGATAATAAAAATAATTGTTTAATTATTTCCTTTAGTAAATTCCAAAATCGTATGTAAGCTGCCGATATGATAAAAACAACTTGGTTGAATAATATACGATAATAAAAATAATTGCTTAATTATTTCCTTTAGTAAATTCCAAAATTATATATAATAACTAGCGGGCCCAGCAGACGTTGTCCCGCCCTGATTATTAAAAAATCTATGACAATTTATATACTAAAATGTTCCTCATGAATCACTTTACCTACTGATGAAAACCGTATAAAAAGCCGTTCAGTAGATTTTGAGTTTATCGCGAACTGACAGACAGACTCGGTAGGGGACTTTTTTTATACTATGTAATGAAATGATAATAATATTAGACTTCCACTTAAAAAATAAGTAAAACGAGTGGATATAAGGACCATACTCTACTATCATCGAAAAGTTGAGTATATTCCCCTTCGCTATATGTTAATAAGCTTAAATCTTCCTGGTACGGTTATATCTTGACCTAAGCTATAGGAACTTCAAGAATTTACTTCTAACTCTGTATATAAAAGAGGCAAATTAAAATTGTATCCTTTATAAGTAATGGCATGCAATTGCCCAAATTCTGAATTCTCGCTTCACAAATAATTTCTAATTATACAACTTAGTATCTGTCACAATCATACCGAGAATCATCATTCACTTGTTTAAAACCATAGACATAACAATGGTGCTTAAAGAGAATTAATTAAAACACCATTAATATTTATTTGTGAATATAAGAAGCATAAAATTATAGAGTAATGTTTGATTTCATTATCGAGAAGTTGAATACGGAAAAGGGTTTATGCGGCGTCATTTTCCTCCAAATAATAAAATTAATGGTTCTTCTATACAGAGATCCATTAGTGTTGGAAAAGTATTCAGTGTTTGCATTAGTAGCGCTTCAAGGGAAACGGAAGCGGATGAGATTTTATTATAATAGTTTATTTTGTCCCGTGTTACGTGGACGCATTTCGGTCTCATAATATCGATATAGAAATAACTTTTTCGATATTTCTAACACTGAAACTTTGATGAAAATTGCTGTAGGAATATTAGTATCAAACTACTGGTGTGTTCCAGTATGAAGATTATGAATGGTAATACGTGCAGGAAAACGAGACGTTTTAGCGTAGTTCTTAGGAAAAGCAAAGTGTTAATAGCGTTATCTGCTCCAAGAATTGAAGACTTTTATTGATTTAATTTATACTTATTACATTATACATACAAACTTATTTTAGATGGCATTTTATGTGCCTCAAGTGAATACCTATACATTTGTTTTTCGTAACAGAGGTCCACTTAATATTTTATATGTATATGATTCTTAAGCATCGTTAAAAGTTAAATGTCTCGTTTTTTTTTTGGATTGTGGTAATTAATACAGACGATAAAATGCCACACACAGGAGTTTAAAATGTTAATTATGGAAGAACTTCCAAAAATGTAGAATTTTTCAGATTTTTTTGATCAGGTTGTCAGGCTACTTTATATTTTTATGTGAATCATTTAACATAACTGTGAGGAATTATAAACTACGAAACACATAGAATACTTATTTTTATATATTATGTTCAAGGAATTCAACACCTCAATCATAAGTAAAAATTACTTAAACTAAAAAAATTAAATTTATACGATACATTATTTTTACGAGATAAATATGAAGTTTAGAACCGTGGTATTCAATAACCCGAAGGTAGGAATGTGAATATGTGATATCAGCGCTTAAATTCTTCTTTAAGAAAATTATATGAATGTAGATAATTTATTATATAAAAAATAATTATAATGACCATTTGTCCAATAAAATGAAAGAAACATATTTCTATAGAAATATCTATTTAGAGTTCGAAATAAAGGTTATGAAGGTATTTTAATAGTGGTAGAGCCACGCTGAAACTAACGACGTGAAGTAACAGTGCTTGCATTGTTGCGTATCGTTCGGTCAGTGAGAGCGCCGGAGGCCCACCTCCCCTCTCCTCTCCCTCTCCCTCCCATAACCGTAAATAATTTATTATATAGAAAATAATTATAATGACCATTTGTCCAATAAAATGCAAGAAACATATTTCTATAAGAATATCTATTTAGAGTTCGAAATAAAGCTTATGAAAACTAAAAAATGAATAATATGGAAATCTGAAACATGTGAAAATCAATAAACTATTTTCACTACATATAAAGAAATAGTTTAAATCGATTTCGAAACTAAAGCAGAAGATGAAGCATCTAAATTATATGTATCTTTATCTATTACACATTTTTAAATAATGTCATCGTCAGCCTGTAAGAGATCCACTGCAGAGCCATAGGCCTCTTACCGAAGGAATATATGGTCATAATCACCGCATCACCATTTTAAACTCTGAGAAATCCACAGTTCTATATTTTTCCCACATACAGTAGTACTACAAGAACATTTCTCAGGTTCAGGTTTCCTTACAAAGTTTTTCCTTAACCGTAAGCCGATAGTGTTACCAAATGAAATTAGTAAATATACGCGAATTCCGAAAAATCCGTTGGTACATGCCGGGGTTGGAATCTGTGGACATCAGATGGATATTCCACCGCTCAAGCCTCTAGACCATGACTTTAAGTACTGTTTTAAAACAAATCCTCACGCAGATGTAGTTGCTATTGTAAATTTAATGTGAAACTGGCTGTGCCCGCGACTCCATCTGAATGGAACCTTATGTAAAAACAATGATTAATGAAGTCACCTGAATGTATTGTCTATTTACTTATTAATTTTCTTTGGCACGTACATCGCGTCGTTATTAATGTTCTATACATATAATAAAAATGAAGTGTCTGTACGAGTATGTAAGAACAAAATAAAAATTTTTTACTGATTGGGTATGAAAGTATAGACGCTTCTGATATCAAAATTGCAATTTTTAAAATATTTGTCGGTCTGTCTGTCTGTTTGTTCTGGGTAATCTCCGAAACGGTTAGACCGACTTTGACAGGAATTTCACTGACACATAGCTGAAATTACAGCGGGTTTCTTAGGCTACTCTCAATCAGACTAGGTATTAACCGCGGCTTCGTTTGCTATGCTATCTCCAAAACGATTGGACCGATTTTCACCAAACTTTCACCAACCGATAGCGGACTTCATTTCAAGTAATTTAGTCTATTTTAATTTAGACTAGCTGTTAACCATGGCTTCGCCCGCAGTACTATCTTCAAAACAGTTCAACCAATCTTCACGAAACTTTCACTGACAGATAGCTGACCTTATAAAAAGTAATTGGAGCAATTTTAGTTTATACTAGCGCATTGACAGATATCTGATCTTATAAAAAGTAATTCAAGCAATTTTAGTTTATACTGGCTGTTAACAGTGTTATCTCCAAAACGTTTCAATCAATCTTCACGAGACTTTCACGAATATTTTTTTTTTTACAAAAAGTAATTTAAGCAAATTTAGTTTATATTAGCTGTAAACCGTGGCTTCGCCCACAGTGCTTTCTCCAAAACGGTTAAACCGATTTTCAGGGGAATTTCACTGACAGATAGCGGACCTTATAAAAAATAATTTAGTTTATTTAAATTTAGACTAGCTGTTAACCGTGGCTTCACCCGGTGTGACCAAAACGGTTACCTTAATTTTCACAGGATTTTCACTGGTAGATAGCTAACCTAATAAAAAGTAAAGACTAAGTTATTCTTGAAGATATGCTTTACGATTTTATTGGTGTTTTTTTATTGTGAACCTATTATTTTAGCAGTGATACGTGTTCATACAAACAAACAGACAGACAGACAAATAGACATACAAACATTTCTAAAAATGATTGACATGTATTTTATGACTTATTCCTAGACATCTGCGACACTTTTTTTTGACGAAAATCGAAACGTACAGACACGTTGGACTTACATTCTTATTATATGTATAGAAAATATAATAACTAAATACCTTCTTAGTTCACAAAGTTTTGAAATGTCAAACAATGCTTCATTGACGATGTGCTGCTATATTTATGATTCTTTATACCGTACATAAAGCGACAATTTTAAATAAGGCTATCTTTCTTCATGATTTTGATTATTTACAACAAACATCGAGCCCACTTCTAAGTTCAGAGTATAAGCAATTCCGTAACTAAACTCTAATAACTTTTTACTTCAATGGTTTAATAGATATCTTAACGTTAATAAATGACACAAATTGCTCTAGCGATTTATGTTCAAGCGTCTATTTTCTGCATTCAGTCTTTATTTATGAGCACTCCCTACTTTAATGTTAGCCAACAGATGTATCGAACTATTCAACACTCTAATCTCTCCGTGTCTATATCTATTGTCTGTTTAATACATTCATATCTGTTTATTTCTATGGCTCAATATTCTTTGGAAATGATTAAGCCAAATTAACTCAAGTCAATATATGAGTATAATAACAGTATACTGAAGCTATTCCAAGCAAAAAAAACGACACTTAAAAATAAAAATCCCTAAGTCTATGAAAGCCGATTTTCAGCCCAGTGTGCGGCGGTCACCTTCCGCCGGGCGGACCGTTGGGGCGGCTCTTCAAGGGGAGAAGCATAGATCGATCCCTTGCCGCCCCAACAATACGGTCGGACGGTACACCGTGGGGTTTTAGTCCGTGCGAGTCGGACATAACCCACCCTCTCCCCCGAGGGGTGGCGTATCCATAAGGTATTTCCCCACGTATAAAAAAAAAAAGGTTCCAAATGTGTTGCTGATGACAAACCTCATTTGGCACGCTTTTTGTATTTATATATCTACTGTACACGTTACATGTTACATTTAGTGGCGTGGGCGTCGAACTTACGATTGTCTTTAAAGAGCGTTTCTGTAATTGTACATAGTCTCACAATTCTATAATTATTTAATACGATTTAAAAAAAACGCATGCGGAGCTGCGGGTACAGCTAGTATTACAATAACGTTTGATAGAGTGGACCGATTTTAATGAAACAAAGACTAAGTTATTCTTGAAGATATGCTTTACGATTTTATTGGTGTTTTTTTATTGTGAACCTATTATTTTAGCAGTGATACGTGTTCATACAAACAAACAGACAGACAGACAAATAGACATACAAACATTTCTAAAAATGATTGACATGTATTTTATGACTTATTCCTAGACATCTATGACACTTTTTTTTGACGAAAATCGAAACGTACAGACACGTTGGACTTACATTCTTATTATATGTATAGAAAATATAATAACTAAATACCTCCTTAGTTCACAAAGTTTTGAAATGTCAAACAATGCTTCATTGACGATGTGCTGCTATATTTATGATTCTTTATACCGTACATAAAGCGACAATTTTAAATAGCCAAATAATAAAGGAAGTTCCTTACCAAATACGTGACTACTCAAAATATAGATATAGCACGCCCACGTAAAATTATAACATTGACCTCAAACTACGAAAATTCGATTGAAGTACAAATATTATAACTTAAATAAAAAAAATGTCACTTGAAATGTCATAGGCTAATGATGGTTCTTTAGTTAACTTGTCGCTACCAAAGATGTCCTACATGTGAGAAAAATTTTTCGAGTTGTCGAAGTGTTTCTAATTATATCAACTTAACGTTTACTTCTCGACATTAAATCGACATAGCAAAATGTGCAATGCATATGAGATGCGATAACATTACCTGTGAAGGCAGTTAAACGCTTCGTGTACAATTGTCTGTTTCTAACAACAGCCTTTACGACCGGAACATGACAGAACGAGCGCTGCTGCCTCAAAATAGAAATACGTACTATATCGGTGCTTGAATCTTACGATGTACAAAGCAAAACGGTAGAAAGAAATATATAAAATACTTTTACAATCAATAATCGAATAATTTTCGAAAATTATCAGTCCTCCTAAATTCATTTCCTATACAAATACTTTTACAATCAATAATCGAATAATTTTCGAAAATTATTAATCATATATATGGAATAGAATAATAATAATCGGCATGAAAATAAATGGATGTATTGTGATATAAAACTAAAGTATAATTTAGCTTCGAATTTAGTAGAAAAACACGACTTATGAAATCGAGAAAATCAATTGTAGGAAATGCTTAGTTTGGAAGGAAATCGCACAGTCGTAATAAATTTAAAATGACTGGAATGAATAATTAATTTATATAAATTTGGCAGTAGATGATTCTGCTACTTATTATTTATTTGTTCACACTTCGTGATCTAGATTCGAGATCGACTCGAGAGTTCGGGGGTAGTAGAGGGTTGTTCAATGAATGGGCGGGTAGCGCAGTCGCCCACGCTCCGTCGAGCGGGCGAACGTTGACTGCAGACGCGCTGGTTATCCTCAACAAGTGGAGTTGAAAACCTTGAAACTTACCGCCGTGTCTGAAAAAAATATCTTCTCGTAATATTAGTAAAAGTGTTTTAAAAATGACTATTTAAGTGTAAAAGTGGTAATTTTTGTTGATACAAAAATATATGAATTAATAGTTTAATTAATGACTTCTATGTGTCTTTGTGTCGTTCATTCATAAATAAATTGCTTAGTTCTTGATTTCAACTTATAAAAATAAAATAAACAACAATCATTTCAATTATAAACATAGTTCTAAAAGTTGACTTAACTTTGAAACTGTTTGGAAGGAATAGAAAAAAAATAGATGTTGTAAATAAGTCAATTGCTAAAACAGAATCGTAAAATCATCTATTTATTTTTTTAGTGTGTAGCTACGTAACTCCTGTTGAATTCATTCGTAGCCTACCCCGTTGACCCAGAAAGCTGAAGAAATACTGCATGTCTAAATACCCTAGGGACTGACCTACCGAGTTAAAAATGTTTCAACTTCCATTGCTTTTTTATTAATAACACTATTTCACATCAAAACTATAAGAGAACTAACAACATAAAATAGATATTAATATTTAAACACTACGTTACATAAAATGAAATGTAAGATTTTTGACTTGATTAAATTTGGTGTTAATACTTTTTAATTATCCAAAATAAAAAAATAGTGCGTGTAACCGTTAAGTAAAACTTCTTTGACGTTAAGACATGACGATTAAGTTTAAAATAAATAAATACATGATAAGAAAATTTAAAAAGGCATTTATTGATGATGTAACACTAGTAATATATACATTTATTATCATCGACCACTATACATTTGGAACAATAATTTAATTACTATCTTCTAGTATGATTAGTTGCTAATAATATTTCCCGTGTTATTTAAGTTCCGAATTAGCTGATAGATGGCACTACAAATAATGAAATTTTAATATAACTGGTTACTTAATTACATTGAAACCAGATGACAGCATGGTCGCGCGCCCATATTTTATTTTGTAATTTTTATTATTATTCAATTTTATTTTCTTTTTCATTTTTTTAATATTTTTGTTTGTTTTTAAACAAGAAATACGTGACTACTCAAAATATAGATATAGCACGCCCACGTAAAATTATAACATTGACCTCAAACTACGAAAATTCGATTGAAGTACAAATATTATGACTTAAATTTTAAAAAATGTCACTTGAAATGTCATAGGCTAATGATGGTTCTTTAGTTAACTTGTCGCTAAAAAAGATGTCCTACATGTGAGAAAAATTCCTCGAGTTGTCGAAGTATTTCTAAATTATATCAACTTAACATTTACTTCTCCACATTAAATCGACATAGCAAAATGTGCAATGCATATGAGATGCGATAACATTACCTGTGAAAGCAGTTAAACGCTTCGTGTACAATTGTCTGTTTCTAACAACAGCCTTTACGACCGGAACATGACGAAACGAGCTGCTGCCTTAAAATAGAAATACGTACTATATTGGTGCTTGAATCTTATGATGTACATATACAATCTTAATATACAATCAATAATCGAATAATTTTCGAAAATTATTAATCTCTCCCAATGATTTATATGGAATGGAATGATAAAAATCAGCATGAAAATAAATGGATGTATTGTGATATAAAACTAAAGTATAATTTAGCTTCGAATTTAGTAGAAAAACACGACTTATGAAATCGAGAAAATCAATTGTAGGAAATGCTTAGTTTGGAAGGAAATCGCACAGTCGTAATAAATTTAAAATGACTGGAATGAATAATTAATTTATATAAATTTGGCAGTAGATGATTCTGCTACTTATTATTTATTTGTTCACACTTCGTGATCTAGATTCGAGATCGACTCGAGAGTTCGGGGGTAGTAGAGGGTTGTTCAATGAATGGGCGGGTAGCGCAGTCGCCCACGCTCCGTCGAGCGGGCGAACGTTGACTGCAGACGCGCTGGTTATCCTCAACAAGTGGAGTTGAAAACCTTGAAACTTACCGCCGTGTCTGAAAAAAATATCTTCTCGTAATATTAGTAAAAGTGTTTTAAAAATGACTATTTAAGTGTAAAAGTGGTAATTTTTGTTGATACAAAAATATATGAATTAATAGTTTAATTAATGACTTCTATGTGTCTTTGTGTCGTTCATTCATAAATAAATTGCTTAGTTCTTGATGTCGCACCTAAAGAAGTTTTACTTCAAGACTTAAATTCCTAAAAACTTTAAGTAACATAAAGATGGACATACTTAAACAGTAACATAATTACGGAAGCATTGTTTCATATCTTTATATAAACGATGCAATAAATTTTACAATTTATTATTATTAAAAATGAAAAGTACACAATAAATTAGCATATATACATTTATAACCAAATTTCTAACAACATATCGCTATATAATTGTAACAATGGTAAAATAAATTATACACATTTATTTGAAATTTAATAATATGGTCTTTAATTATTCAATGTCTTTTATGTTATATCGAACCAAGTATTGTTTTAAGCCTTTAGTTTTTGAATTTGGAATGAATATTTGTTTCAATTTGAAACTTTGTGTAACTGATTTTATTATAATAATATGTATTCATATATTTGACACTATGCCCATTTGAATATCTGAGGATCTGTTAAAAAAAAAGGTAAAACCAGAATATTTAAGTTTTTCAAAGTATCTGAACGTAAAAAAATACGAATGATATTTAAATTAATTATAAAATAATTCTATACAAATAATAATATAAAGTAATATTTCACAATACACAAATTTTTTACTTCTTTTTTTGTAATTCTGTGATAAATTTACTTGTTTTGTTTTATTGTGTACTTTTTATTGTACCTTCATTAGCCTAATAAATAAACCTAAATATGTCAATAACTAGATTATTCACTACAGATTATTTATCAGTTTCATGTCCATCTTAACCGCTACAACTGCATTTCATCACAGTACTTTATTGGTTTAAACAGTTATAATATATTGAATGCCTTAAGCGCTCGCCTTAGTAGTTCGGTGAAGCTGCTACGACCTTGCTACGTCAATAGCGTAGTCAGTTCGAGAATAAAAGAAAAGTTATAATATTTAATGAAGTTATAGGTAAAAAGGTGTAAGTTACCTTCATGAAATTTTGGCATAATAAATGGTACGATAACTCACACATACGTAAAGTAACATTGCAATGTCACACTGTGTTAGATAAAAAGTGGATGTAAGACGGCATGTCTTTAATACCAGCGTGGAAAAAGAAATAAGTATATGTTGCTTTGTATATTCCTGTGTAGAATAATAACAACGAAGAATAATTAAACAGACATGACATCTTGTTTATTTATAATATATACCTAACGATAGATTAACTACAGATGACTTTATTTGTAACGAAGTATAAAATTACTAAAGAAGTAAATAATTAATTATTGAAAGTACGTAAATAAAAATATAATCAATTTTATTATGTAAATTGAATTTATATTTGTATGCATTAGTCTTCGATCAACAATAACTAGGCAAAGGGTCGGCGCCAAAAATACGTCTCGGTAAATAAGAGCTCACTTGAAATGCGTGCCCTTATTTTGTTTGGTTTGTTTGAAACACAGCCAATGTAAGCCCGTTTCACATGCCGCAGTGTATTCAAAAGATGCAAAAATAATACCCAAAAAAGCAATTTAACGGCCGGTGTATCTTACTTTCGCTAAATACATGTTGAATAAGTAATATTTTAAGCTTTAAACTAACAAATAATATCAAATTTTGAACAGAATTACCGATTTTAAACCTGTGTTACAAATGTTTGGCCTCGTCACGTACAAACACGCACAATAACGGGAAAACGTACTTTGGTACTTTTACGTGTTAAGGTTGAATTCACACTAAATGTTATTTATGTTGTCTTTTCATTTGTGAGGGGAGTAATTTATTACTTTACTCGTTTTATCATAAGTATTAGATAATATTTTGAACATTTGTGACTTTATTACTAGGTGTTATGGTTGTAATTAGGTTGAACTTAAAACATTTTTTCTCCCTTTCTTAGTAAACAAATAGCTACACATAAGTATATATTTACTTCTTCTTCCTAGCGTTATCCCGGCCTAGTGCCAGGGTCCGCTTTCCTACTCAGCGTTCTCCATAATACATAAGTATATATTTACGCGGACAGATTTTAGCTTCAATTTTGTACATGACCCTTTATCTAGTTATCGTTGATCGAAAGCATTAGTATATTTTTTAGTTTATTATATTTTTATCACTACATATATTTCCTTTTAGTTCCAAAAGTTATACAGCAACAATTGATTAAAAATATAATAAAATGAAATCAAAACAATACTATTATTAGTAGTTACACTGAGGTCAGTGGCATAATTATACGTAAAGTGGCGCGGTACCAAAAGTTCTTGATGGGTGCTTTATTACTATTGACGTGTGTTTTTGAAGTCACTAGGATCTAGGGACGCTGTCATTGTTAAAGCATATCTTATATGATTTATTTGATAGCTTAGACTTCTTCACCTCTTTGTTTGCGGACAATAACCACAATTCAAGTCGTTTTAGAAGCAAATTTAGAGATAATTAATTGAATAGCAACCACTTGTGATCTCTTTAGAGCTAAATTACTATATGATACTAAATAACAAAGGGTTAAAATAGATTAGCGTCATACTATGGACTAATATGAACAGCTGATAATAGTTCTCATCAAAAAACACTCGGGTAAATACTACCAACTTACAATTTATATTTCAAACTAGCTGTACCCGCAGCTCCGCACGCGTTTTTTTAAATTGTATTAAATAAATATAAAATTGTGAGACAATATACAATTATAGAAATGCTCTATAAAAACAATTGTAAGTACGACACGCACGCCATCTACAGTAACATTTAAGGTATACATTAGATATGCCAACAGTGTGTCAAATGATGGAGTTTTAGTGTCGAAAGGCTACTATAGAGTGGATCAATACGTGAACGATGGTGACGTCTGGAATTGACTCCTCTCTGTGCATCCACTAAAAACGGTATTGTAACGTATAATGTATTTGAAATATATATATATGTTAAAAAGATGTACCCAACTGAGTTTCTTGCCGGTTCTTCTCGGTGAATATAAAATTGTGAGACAATATACAATTATAGAAATGCTCTATAAAAACAATTGTAAGTACGACACGCACGCCATCTACAGTAACATGTAACGTATACATTAGATATATAAATACCAATAGTGTGTCAAATGAGGTTAATCATCGACAACATATTTGGAACCTTAACCCATGGTGGTAACTACCTCAATGCTCACTTACACTGTATAAAACTTAATATCGGTCTAAGCACTTTTTAATATTCGATAATTATATTTTTATTCTTTTATTATATTTTTTTATTCGATAATAGTGCTCATTGAACTCGATACAATATTCTTATGTTACTATGGTTCCTGTGTTACGTAGACGAAAGCGCAGTCAATAAAAAAAACGGGCCGCCAAAATGCCCAAAAAGTTAATATAATTCAAATTACATACATATATACATTTTATATGATATTTATAGATATAGACATAGATATATGAATTTCAATTATACTTATTCTTGGAGTCCAGTAGAACGCATATCTTATGCACATGCTTACAGTGAACAACATATTTTTGCTAAATTTTATAGAGATGAAGCCACGGTTAAGATCTAGTCTAAATTAAAATAGAATAAATTACTTTTTATGATGTCCGCTATCTGGCGGTGAAAGTCTCGTAAAAACGGTCCAATTGTTTTTAGATAGCATTGCGGACAAAGCCGCGGTTAACAGCTAGTCTAATTTAGAGTAACTTAAATAACCCGCTATAATTTTAGCTATCTGTCAGTGAAATTCCTATCGAAATCGGTTCAGCCGTTTCGGAGATTACCCGGAACAAACAAACAGACAGAACGACAAAAAAAATTATTTGGATATTACATATAGACACTAACAAAAAATATATTCAAAATTTGTATACGCCCCACACTTTGTATCGACAGGCTTATATTGACTGCTCTTATAATTTGAATTTTGGTTGGTAATGATATCTATCTCTGTCCTACTTGTCTACTGGTCATTAAGGTATTCTTTATTCCATTTGTCATTATTTGAGGTAAAATCCTACAGCTGCCTTATTATTTCATCAATATATTCAATTATTCATGAAAATAGTAATACGCATGATATATAATTCTTTTATTTCTAGAAATTTTGCTTGTATAGTTTGTATAATATCTTATAACATACGAGGGCATTTTGATAGTTTTGGGGCACTTTATAAATTAATCAATGATCAATACACAAAACACTCCCGTTTTTGCTGACACAATACCAATTGTATTAGCTATTTAGCAAAGTTTTAACATGCCGCTCTCGGAGCACGTATATAACGTATGTACACTTTTTTTATAATGTAATTTATTTTACGCAATAAATATAACTAGTGGGCGCCCAGAGGTCGACATTCGATCATAGTTCATTGATTTTTTTAAGTTTGAGTTTTATTAGGGTTAATATCATTGTTGAATGTAGAATGAAAAAGGGTAATTGGAACGTAAGAGTAAAATAATACATACAGTCGAGCATTGCAACCTCTTTCGCAACCTTTTTTGAAGTTCTTTATTGACGGATGTCAAATTGTCTTTTTTATTTACATGTGTGTATATGTTGTGTAAAATTGAAGCATTAGTGTGAGTAATGCATATTTTAATTAATTTAATCTACTTCTAATGCATTTTATATAAAATAAATAGCTTTCTGCACTTCTCCTCCATATAAACTTTAACTATGCCAAATTTCACGTTCATCCGTTCACGCAATTCCGTTAAAAAGGGATACAAAATTTAGGCTTCACGTATTATTATATAGATACTTGCAGATGGCAAATTATTATTCGGTACCTTAATAACACACGAAGGTTAATGAGATAAAGTTTATCGTATTTCCTCTGTAGGAACTATTAAATACATTTATGAGGTGATATCGATATATTTAGTCTTCTAAAGAATTCGATTGATTATAAACAATAAATTAATTATACCAAAACATCGTGGACAACTTCAATATACTTGCTACATTTCCTAAAAGCTAACGCTATTATATTCTAATTTCACAGAATCTGTAACTTCATTTATAAGGTTCGGTATAAGATAAATCACAAACTCGCTTACTAAAATTTTTAACGTCCTACCATCACATAGGTAATGTATTTTTGACATAGTATTATTTACTATGCCAAATTTCACGTTCATCCGTTCACGCAATTCCGTTAAAAAGGGATACAAAATTTAGGCTTCACGTATTATTATATAGATACTTGCAGATGGCAAATTATTATTCGGTACCTTAACACACGAAGGTTAATGAGATAAAGTTTATCGTATTTCCTCTGTAGGAACTATTAAATACATTTATGAGGTGATATCGATATATTTAGTCTTCTAAAGAATTCGATTGATTATAAACAATAAATTAATTATACCAAAACATCGTGGACAACTTCAATATACTTGCTACATTTCCTAAAAGCTAACGCTATATATTCTAATTTCACATAATCTGCAACTTCATTTATAAGGTTCGGTATAAGATAAATCACAAACTCGCTTACTAAAAATTTTAACGTCCTATCATCACATAGGCAATGTATTTTCGACATAGCATTATTATAAGTAACTGCTTTATAACCGCCGATTCGAGAGTAAAATTTACAAAAAAATCGGTAGAATTAAATATATAATATCTTCTGTACAAATAATAAGTACTTATACGTAATAATATATCACATATATTTATAAAATAGTTAATTATTATTTTATTATTATTACAACAGAGTTTTTATATATTTAACAATTATATCCAATTACAACTATATTAAATATCACATGTCCGATTTTAATTATCGTGACACTAATTTAGGTCTACTTTAAATCAACAATGTAATCAAGTTAGTAATGTTATATTGCACGACGCCACTATTTCTTAAGATGGTGTCTCGCGTCGTATGGCGTGACACCGGCTTATTTAGTTACTTCTATCAGTGCTTATATGAATAAACATGTGGAATGCTTAGAAGTTATGAACAGTTTAATCAATCTAAATTACTCAATAATTTACAAGAATCCACATTAACAATAATTAAATAGAAGTGCATTAACAACACATTGCCTATATTGATTAACATAGAAAATAATAGATGGCGGTGTTAGCAAACTTTCGACTGCTGGATGCTCCCACTATGACATATATTATATTATTAATAATTTATCTATTATCAATTATTTTGCTACTTATTATTAAGACATAATGTACAGTTTGCACCGACCATTTTGACCGCCCTAAAATAATTGTTAATAGATAAAGTCTCACGCGATATTAATATAGACTATATACTAACCCAGCTAACATTGATATAAAATCATCTTGACGACTCTAGTCACATGGTAAAGTTAAATTGACGATTACGTATAACAATATAGTTTCTTTTGAATTACTGTAATAATATTTTCGTATAAATCCACGATGTTTTTTATATTAACTGAACGGGCATCCTGTACAATGAATGTTCCTTAGAAAATAACCTATATAAAGTCGAATTAAATTGTCCAGGAATTTTTGAAAATAATTGCGTCCCATTAAGTTAAATTTTCGTGTATAAGTTATAAGTGACTTTTAAAGAAACCAGAACAGGTAAAAAATCCGCGGCATCCGAGTACTAATGTATCTGTAGTAAAAAATCCACAAGAACCCAATTATTAAAATTAATTTGCTACATTAAAATACCGAGAAGAATAGTGTAGATCATGAAGAAAATAGATTGATAATAATTTAAATAAATGTATATATAACCTTAAAATCTCCGCAAATTCAAAACGGACTAGTTTAAAATGTACAACAAAATGTCCATTCGGTTAACGATATCTAACAGAGTATTTAGTAAAAGAGAAAAAATCGGTCGTCCGTGCGCTAACGAAGCGATCTTTTGAAAAAAAACGAAAGAGACATTCGTAAAGCAATTACCGTTGTACTGTGATGATATAAAAACATGATTTTATTATTTCCCATGCCCGTATTTTTTTTGTTAGTTCTCATAAAAAAAAAAATTAATTCTCGATCATAAATTTAAGTAACATTTACTTGATACCTTAAAATTTTAGTGAGAATAAGATACCATGATAAACAAATATATACAGAACATCAAGTTTCCACTTTTTCAATTTCGTTTTCGACGTATGATTTTCAATATTTTACGTGCTCAGAGATATCAAACCACGGTCTAGTAGATAACGAATATAGACTTTCCTAAGGTTTGTTTTTATGAATAAAATCATTAAAGTAGGAAAATCTTCTTTATAAAAAGGACATCATAATTATTATGAAGAATGATTTTATAAATATGGTAAATATGTTATATAGAAAACAGATACAAAATGTTTTCTTCATCAAGTACATCTTCCTCTTCTGCTTCTCACCCGATTATCTCTTTTTCTTGTTTACTAGATATTGATAAATTTTAGTGCTATTAATATATTTTTTTCATTAATAATGATACTTGAAAGAATAATGAATTATAGCCACTAGTTAATAAAATTAGACACACACACAAACATATTATATACCATACTTTTATATATATACATATGTTTTACTTTCTATTAATCTCTTTTATCCAATAAGTACGCCACTGACGGCACTAACAGTTTATACATTTTGTAACGTAGTTTTGAGTTTTGAATGATTACCCGCGACACAGGATTCGGTTCCTAGTGCAGGAATCTACAGTTATTTTTATGCCATGTAACATCATTTTGTTAAATAAATACTTTATACTTTACTTACTTCTACACGGAGTAAATGAATACTCAGGAGTTTGAGAAGCACTTCATAATGCCTGACAGATATACGTTTGACGGATTAGGGTTGAATCCTACATATGTAGTTCAATTTTCTTAGTTTCTTATATATGTTATTAATAAAAACAATTCATCCCAAAATATACTATTAAACAGTAAATTCTACTTCGATGTATCTCGTATACCTGCAGTTTGTATCTGTCAAGGCCCTTGACGTTGTACGTGAACCCATTACCACGTAAGACGTGAAATACGACATAAACGTACGAGTTACGAGTTAGGTCGTTTCTACTGCCCATATAATGTGGCCTAGTCGCGATAAATTGAAATTGGCACGTTTATCATCGCGCCAACAGTGATTGTGATTTTTTATTTCATCGCTTATATGTCGGGGGCTCCGCTATAAACGGTTGATTGCCATCCAAATTTCATTGGTTGTAACTGTTCAGATGACTCGTGACATTTCAACAATATTGCATTTATACAAATCTCAATGAATTTAGAGCATGACTAGATTGAATAATGCGTACAGTATTATTACATAGTATAAAACAAAGACCCGTACCCCGTCTGTCTGTCTGTTCGCGATAAACTCAAAAACTACTAAACGGATTTTCATACGGGTTTCGCCAGTGGATAAAGCGATTCAAGAGGAAGGCTTTGGTATATAATTTGTCGAGGATTTTTTTATATTCAGGGCGGGACAGCGTCTGCCGGGTCCGCTAGTTCAAGATAAAAATATTATCTATTAGTTTGATTGTAAGTGCGAATGAAGCGGCAAAAACATATGTTCCTAACCTATAAATACCTATTAGCCACAGTCTACACCTAATCTTCTATATCCATACATATAATAAGAACGTAAATCTAACATGTCTGTACTTTTACGATTTTCGTGAAAAAAATGTTTTTTTTTTATGTCATAACTGGCAAACGAACTTGTGGGTCACCTGATATTAAGTGATCACCACCGTCCATGGACACTAACAACACCGGAGGAGTCGAAAGTGCGTTGCCAGCCTGTGTTTGGGGGAAAGGGAGTGAGGAGGGAGAAGAGAGAGGAAGGGAGATGGTCCTCCGGCGCTCTCATTGACCGAACGAAACGCAACTATGGCAAACACTGTTACTTCACGTCGGTTTTCTATGAGAGGGTGGTACTACCCCGGGCGAGCCGACCAATTCATGTTGAAACCAATAATAGCTTCAGCGTGGCTCTACCACTGCCGACAAACACTGTTGCAAGTGTCTAGGAATAAGTAGTAGTAGTTCAATCATTTTTAGTAATGTTTGTCTGTCTGTTTGTACGAACACGCATCACTGCTAAAGTACTGGGTTCATAATAATACCACATCAAGAAAATCATAAAGCATATCTTCGAGAATAACTTAGTCTTTGTTACATTAAGGTCAGTCCACCCTATCAAAAGTTATTGTATTTTTATTGACGACGCGGCGTAAGTACGAGAGAAAAGTAGATAAGTAAATGGACTAAATATTTTCAGATGACTTTATTAATTACTATTTTTTACATGAGGTTCCACGCGGACGAAGTCGCGGGCAAAGCTAGTAGTAGTTACTAAATAAAACAGAACAAATATACACTTTACGGTAGAAATTTTTGCATTCAACTAAAATATCATATTCTGTACCAGAAAGTTTTATTTGCGACACCGCAGTAGCCAATAAGTGACCAGGGTTGATTCCATTAAGTGCAGTTTCATGTAAAAACTTATTTGTATACTAGCTTCTGCCCGCGACTTCGTCCGCGTGAAATAGTTACTTTGGGTTAACGCTAACATGCAGCGGAAGCTCTCAAGAGGAAAAAAAACCCGACCTTGAAACATTCTTCATTGGTACTCCGCTCCTATTGATCATAGCGTGATGATATATAGCCTATGACATTCACAAATAAGGTAGGGATTCTATTGGTAAAAGAATTTTCCAAATCGGTTTAGTACTTCCTGAGATTAACCCCTACAACGTCACAAACTCACAAACTTTACCTCTTTATAATATTAGTATAGATACATGTTTATTTGTGTTGGTTATTAAATCAACTACATTATTATACTGGAATTAATTTTAATATCGCAGGTGAGTCTGACATCTCTATTAAAAACATAAACAGTCTTGTGTTGCGTATCAAAGGATATTCTCATTCATATGTTCTATTACAAAGTAGAAAAACCAAAAGCATGAGCCTTGTGATTATATTTTTTTGACGGAAAGCTTATTGAACAAGTAAAATTATATGTAGGGTAGTGAAAGGTGACACGTACAATGTGTATGAGTAATCATATTCCGTTCTCAAACGTACAAGACACGTCCAATTTAGATCACAGAACATTTTTAATGTCGTATAATCCGTACTACATTGCGGAGGCAGCCACACGCAACGCCTACATGTTTCAAGTTTAAATTTTTTATTATTTATTACTTGCCGCCGCGAACTTCGTTTCGCCTTAATATGATTTTTGAAGTAAACCTTCGTTAGACGAGTCTGGGAGGTAACTGGACGACAATGCAACGGAAGTCCGTTACGGCAATATGGCGGCATGTTTATGTACCATCCGGTTAGATAATTATTAAACATAAACAAAACTTCTATTAAATCATTATTACTTATCTTACTACATTACTTATCATAGTAATCTCTTCGTTATTTTCTAGATTCTATTTACTTTATAACAAAGAGTTGCTAATAATATTGCCTATGTTATTTAAGTTCCAAATTAGCTGATAGATGGCACTACAGATGATGAAGCTTTGATTTAATTTGTTACTTACTTACATTGAAACCAGATGGCAGCACGGTCGCGGGCTCCTATAATTATACGTAATTAATTCTATTGTATGATTATTATTATAAACTGTTTATTAACAAAATCAAAAATATTTAAAAAGTTTTACATCAATCGCGTGTGATGGTTACACGAACTAATTTTTTTTAGCTTACCTTTTTAGTAGATACATGCCAATATCTTGCATATAGAACATTTTGCTATGCTACCCCATAGAGACTATTTCTTTCTTTTTTAAATACAAATTGTAAAAGCGAAATATTTAAAGCAAACTGCAGTAAAATGATAAAATTACATACGTCAATACGGATGCGTTCAAGTTACTAATTTGAAATTGCGTTCACAATTACAGAAAAAGAAAACTGATATTAGGTTTTTCCGTACAATTTTTCTTTCCATAAAAACCTTCCTCATAGTTCAAGGAATAAATCAAATCAAAAATTACTCGAATTGGACCAGCCATCTTCGAGTTTTGTATACCTCCCATTTCCAAAGATTACGCAGTTTTTACGCTAAATTCTCTTGACTATTTTTTATAGGGATATAATGAGGTTTTTCGTTAAGTTAATAACAAACGAAGTATTTTTGGAGCCACCCATTAATATCAATTTGAAATGACAAATAAGGTGATATTCATTCTTATTCCAGCTACGCAGCATTTGGCGGTGCCTGCGAGGACAAAGTTTTATTAGCTTTCGAGAACTGCGACCGACTATATAACTATATTCAGTAGGTAGTCACCGCGTGGCTGTCGCGTTTCGCAGTTGTATTTTGTTTGAGAATTTGCATTATATTTGAAGGCACGAGTATGTACAATGTTGAATGCGCATTAATGTTTCACGACAGCGTACACTGTACAATACTGTCAGAGATTGTCGACGGATATAACTTATCCATTAGTAGAGGGGATTGTACTTAGGCAGATACAACTATCTTATCACAGTATCACTACGTATATAAAATATGTTAATGTATATTTTTAGATTTTCTAAATAACGATGAGTTGCATTTTAATTTTGATTATTTATTACATATATCTTTTTTTATGATATGGTGTTAAAAACACTGATGTAATAATTTTCGAAGTGTCGACTAAGTAACCGTCTATTCTGCGTCAGATGGTTTCGATTTTTGTAGTATTTGACAATACTCATATCTGTATGGACTATTTCAAATTCACATGCTTCTTCGATTTAAATATAATTAGTAGGTAGTATTATCGACTGATTGAATATAAAAACATCGAGAGACCGCCTCAAAAATTAACATCCATCGTAAATTAGTTGTCGTACAGGAGAAGATAATGCACAAGATCATGAGCTGTCATAATTATTTCTATGTAAACTATCTTCAAACGGTTTTGTTAATACTACATTAATATTTAAAACATTATTTCATCTTCTATTTCACTTTTAAATGTACTTAAAAGAGTTTTTTTTAATTGTCTCCGACTTGATTACAGCACTCTATCAATATATCCTCCTGCGCTCTTGAAGAAAATAATAAAAAAAAAAACCTAATAAAATGAACTCACTTTCCAGATTTCATACCTGTAGTTTCGGATTTACGTTTATCTATGTTTAATTTAGAACAAGTCCTTTTACTATATACATTGTAATGCTGAAACCAATAATGTACCGGTTTGTTCCTTTGTGTTTTAGGGTAAGTACCTACTGTTTCAGTACGTAAGCCCGATGAGAATTAAATAAATTACTAGTATATGCTCTAAAACATTACTTCGTTATTATTCTCTGTATAATTCGACCCCTTTAATGACAGGTACTTATGGCAAACGATGTCACAACTAGGTCACCGATTGTTCCGAATAAGTAACATTGAACAACGTAATTCGTGGTGAATAAAAAACTAAAGGAATTTCAGATTTAACAAACTGTTTCAAATATAATTGCTTTGTTGCGGATAGTTAACGCCGTAATTATATATTAATAATCATTCTTAAATGCCGTTTAATATTCTTAATGTATGAATGAATACTTCCTGGCAATGATATACGTGAAAGTTTATTGTTTTATAGTTGAATGTTATTTGTATGTAATTGTTTTTTTTAATTACGTTGATAATTTTACTTTTCAATGAAAATACATTTAATCTATTGTTATATACAGGCTTTTTTTGTCACTTCTTTTAAACGTTGGCACGTTAATTTTCGAAAGTTGTAAGTTCATCATTTTGTTTCGAACTTTTTCATTTTTATCAGGTTATATGGCAATTTTTCAACATTTTTTTAAATTCCCTTTAAAGGCACTACGTCTCTCTGCGTGACCCTCAAAAATAGACCGGTTTATATATATATACTAGGTATTCTCGCGATTACCACCGTGTGGCATTTTGCAAAAATAAAATATATGCAGTATAAACATGCGCTTTGGTTGGGCGCGGTTTTTCACACTGTTTCTCTAGCTTATTATATATTTTACACGAAACCTAAACTGGAACCTAGATTAAAATAGCCTAAGTTATGTATTATATAGTTGCTTGTCTGCCAGTGCAAGTCCCGACAAAATCGGTCCAACCATTACGGAAATTAGCCGGAAAAAACATATAGACAGATAAAAAAAAGAAAAATTGGTTTTTGTTATAATTTCCGTATATGTATTATCATATCGATTTAATATTAAAAAAAAATAAACCGCCTTCGATGTGAAAAACTAACAAGGCACTAAGAAGCGTGTCCCATGATGTATATCTGTACTAATACATACATACAATTTTATTACCTGCAACAAATCTGAACTGTAGGTTGGCATCGACTTCAAATATATTATTAGGTAGCGCGAATATCAATATTTTTTATTTAATTTGGTTAATTTAATAATTCAGTTATTTTTCGCTTTAATTTTTTTTAATCTTTAATTTAATTACCACCTCTGAATATAACCAATTCAAATAAAAAAAGAATCATTAAAATCGGCTCATAATTGACGGAGATATCGATTAACATACATTAAAAAAAAAATACATGCAACCGAACGTAGTAACCTCCTCCTTTTTCGAAGTCGATTAAAAATAGCAAAAAAACTGTTATTTTTACATTACAAATAGACACTCGATCACCATAAGACCGCCTTGAAAGTTGGTGTACCTAGTCTTGCCATAAATACTGAAACAAAGAAAAAAACATAACATTTATTACTTTTACAGTGTGTTAGTTTAATACATAAATATAAAACAATTTAAGATATAAAATACAGTCCTTTAAACGTTGAGGCCAGAAAATTCTTCACTGCCAATTGTTTCAGGGACTCAAAATTATCATGACGTTTAGAGCAAGCCGTACTCTCTAAAACTGACCATAAATCATAATCTAGCGGATTAAGATCGAGACTAGACGATGGCCAGTCTTGAGCTCTAATGAAGTCCGAAACGTTTGTTTCCAACCAAGACTCTACGCAGTCTTTATAACTAGCTTTATAACTCGGCGCCAAGTCTTGCTGGAAGGACCATTCTTGGTTATTGAACATGGTGTTGTTAAGGGTCTTCACTACCTTCTCTAGAATGGTATCTCAATATCAATATCTATTCAAAAGCATGGCTCAGTCACTCCTTCATAGCTAATACCCCACCAAACCAGCACTGAAGTCGGATAGTGCCCACGTTGCAGTCTGTCGACTAATTGGGAAGCTTTCTTAGAGCTTTGAGCATAAAATTAAAATCAAAATTAAAATAAAAATAAAATCAAAGCATTTAAAATTTTGCTCAATTGTAAGAATTTGCTCATCCGTAAACAAAAATTTTCTGTGACCTCCCTTTGCGTACCGTTTCAGTAGTTGTTTCGATTTTACCACCCTATTCTTTTTTAATTTATCAGTTAAGAATTGACTAGTACGTCTCTTAAAGGCTGCAAGTCCTAAGTCATCTTTTAAAATACGCGACATGGTTCTAGGTGCTATCTTCATCTCCCGAGATAAAATCCTTTGCTTTCGGACAGGATTTCTTCGAATTCTTTCCCTTACTCCTTTGACCACCTTTTTTTGTACGAACACTACGTGGACGGCCAGATCTTTTTCTGTCACAAACAGAGGAGGTCTCATTGTACCTATTTATATACGCAAACATTTTACTACTACCAAGTGTATGGAGAGTTTCAAATATTGCATCTCAATCTCTTTATCACCCCACTACATTTTAATATCGCAAAATATTGTACAATGTATTGGCGCCAAAACGAGAAAACTCAATGAATAATCATATAAAAATGACAGATTCCAAATTCAAATGTAATATATTGATTTTTTTTTTATTGTAACAGTATTTATGGCCAGACTAAGTATATGTATGTGTTATAGTGTTGTGGTCTTCACTATTCACCTAAAACTCGTCATTATTTTTTTTTATTTCTTTTTTTATGTCATAGCAAGCAAACGGTCAGGTGGGTCATCTGATGTTAAGTGATCATCGCCGTCCATAGACACTAACAACACCAGGGGAGTCGAAAGTGCGTTGCCAGCCTGTGTTTGCGGGAAAGGGAGGGAGGGGGGAGAGGAAAGGGGAGGTGGGCCTCCAGCGCTCTCACTGACCTGACGAAACGCAACTATGCAAGCACTGTTACTTCACATGGGTTTTCTATGAGTACCACCCACCACCCCTGCCGAGCCGACGCATTCGTGCTGAAACCAATATTAGCTTCAGCGTGGCTCTACCACCTACAATTATTATGTTAGTTGTATACAATTTAGAAGAACTTTCATTTTAAATTTGCTACTTATTAATGTTATTATAACAGTACAAGCAATAGTATACAAGTTATAGATGTAGTATTTTGGGATAGCTCGTATTTTGCATGTCTAATATATTAGAGCAACTTTACGTTGCGGCGAGGAATTGTAAATCTCATTCGAACTATAATTATACACGAAAATTAGAGTTATATTTAACTAATGACACGGTACCGATACTACATGCATTCATGGATTTATTCTTTTATATCATAGGGGGCAAACGAACTGGCGGGTCACGTAATGTTAAGTGATCACGACCGTCTATAGACACTTGCAACATCAGGAGAGTCGCAAGTGCGTTGCCAGCCTGTCTTTGAGGGTGGGGAGAGAGGGGACGGGGAGTGGGGAATGCAAGCACTGTTACTTCACGTCGGTTTTCTATGAGAGGGTGGTAGTACCTCGGGCGAGCCGACCCATTCATGCTGACACCAGTAATAGCTTCAGCGTGGTACTACCACCTACGTAATCATCAAAATGAATTGATATTGGATAATAAGAGCTTTATCATAAAGATAGTGCTATCAATTTAATTATGATTTAAAACGTAAAGATCAAATATTATTAATGGAGTTATTACAATAACTTTATCATATTTACAGTATTATCCAAAATATGATTATGTTTTAAAATTAATTACTTCAATATTAGTCGATTCTAGTCGATGGAGTGGATAATGATAACTTTAACGTACCTAATCTTAGTATTATTAACAGGTTATTATGATTTAAAAACAATTAATCAAATATTTATTATTAAAAGCAAAATATGATGAAAGAGTATTTCTAGTGTCGTAAGGATTTCTTGTTATATTTTATTTAAGGATTCAACTATGCTGGAATACAAGAGAATTGTTTGTTAGAACGAAACAGTGAAACGAGACGTTGAGCTCAATTTTTGCTCGTCCCCTAAGTCTTGTTTGGATAATGTCGACTTAGCGAAACGTTCGTGTACTTTTACGTGTCAAACTTAGAAGCAGCGGCTCGTTTCACATTAGAACACGCAATTTTCAGTTCTCGTTTTATCTCCTTTTTCTGTTTGTGTTTGTTGGTTTAAGATTACTTTATTTACTTATTATTCTTTGATATTATATTATTTTAAATCATACTTCTCATGTTTCATAATCTATATAATATACTAAAGTGGATTTAAAATTAATCTATACTAATATTAAAAAGGTGAAGAGTTTGTTCGCTTGAATGCGTCTTAGGAACAACTGGTCCGATTTGGAAAATTCTTTCAGTGTTACATAGCTCAGTTATCAAAGAAGGTTATAGGCTATATCATCGCTAAGACCAATAGAAGCGAAGCACTAATAAAGAATGTTACACAATAGTTTTTTTCCTTTTGAGAGCTTGCGATGTAACTATTCTACGTGAACAAAGTCGCAGGCAGAAGCTGTTTATCTATATATATCAAGTCATTATTAGCTACTGCAAGCCGGTTTCGCATTGCTGCGTTTTAGGGATGTTATGGATGTCTAAATAATTTAGATACATTTTCCTATTGCACATAATTTTTAATCTGTGATATCATATAAAATATTAATTGAAATGTTATACTTACTGTAATGGGCAGTATTGATGTATATCAGATACCCAATGTACCTAAAGTATTTAGTTAGACTAGTGGGCGCCCAGTGGTCGACATTCGACCATAGTTCATTATTTTTTAAAGTTTGAACTTTATTAGGGTTCTTTTGTCAACTTACTTCTATAATCAAAGGTTTTTATCATGGTTACTCAGTTATTATAATAATAGTTATATGTTATAATATCATTGTTGAATGTAGAATGAAAAAGGGTAATTGGAATGCAAGAGTAAAATAATACATACAGTCGAGCATAGCAACCTCCTTCACAACCTTTTTTGAAGTCCTTTATTGACAGATGTCAAAATGTCTTTTTTATTTACATGTGTGTATATGTTGTGTAAAATTGAAGTAGTAGTGTGAGTAATGCATATTTTAATTAATTTAATGTACTTCTAAAGCATTTTATATAAAATAAATAACTTTCTGCACTTCTCCTTCTTATAAACTTTAACTATGCCAAGTTTCACGTTCATCCGTTCACGCAATTCCTTTAAAAAGGGGTACAAAGTTTGGGCATCACGTATTAATATTTAGTTAGATAAGGATTAATATTATATCTGTGTTCATTTAAATAGTTTTTGCAGTGTCACCATGCAGTATACAGGTTGCGGGAAGAATAATTAAATGATCAACACACGTCCTTACTCTATGAACGCTTTATTCTGCTCTATTACATACACAACACGCAGTGTTGCCATTTAAGAAATAAAAAAGTCTCCAGACGTCAATTAAAAATTCGCTAGATTTTGAAAAATCCATGAAAAAAAACCCTGCCAGAAGTCGCTAAATATTTCATGGTAAAAAATATGGTAAAAATACTATACTACGTTTATTTCACTGAGATAAAACGAGCAAATGCTTTAGTTGGATCAGTTATAACAGGCTTTGGCCACATTATAACTCTTCTTACTGTTTCCATTCTGGTCTATACTTTTATTTATTTATTTAATTTATTTTTGAGCATAAGCCTTTTTTTAAAGAGATTTTCATTTCCCCGAATAGATTTTGATATCAATGATAACAATTGAACAAAAAAACTAAAAACGACAGATTTGTTTTGCGAAAACGTAACATATTAACTGATTTTGAATGAATCAAAGTGAAAGACAAAAGGATATCTGATGTATCCTTTGATAGAGTGAGACGCACCCAACCGATTAAGCCCCGAGATTAAACTTTATTCTGGTAGGGGAATTCCAAAAAGAGCAATAGCAATTCATGTTTTTACCAGTAATTATATTTAAATTAGTAGCAAAATATGTATGTATTTTCAATATTCAATTAGTCGCTAGAATGCTCTAATTTTTTTTAAGTCGCTAGATTAAAAAAAAGTGTTTAAACATACCCAAAATCCGCGTGATCTCGACAAAGTCGCTATAACGGCAATAATAACTGCACGTCACAAATAACAACTTATTTTTTAGTCGACTTCGAAAAAGGAGGTTACTATGTTCGGTTGTATGGTTTTTATGTATGTTAATCGATATCTTCGTCAATTGGGTTTTTAATAATTTTAATGATTCTTTTAATCATCCCACCAACATGCCAACCTATAAATCATAAGCTTAATGATTACACCAGGCTATGATATGTTGAAAATTTCAAAGACAGCTAAATGTATATTAATTCAATACGTTACGGTATTTGGAGAAGATTTTTCAAGAAGTTCAAGTTTCTCCGCACAGTTATAGTTCCGCAAAGCAACCATTACATATGATATACGTTTTTCTGGTCTTAACCATGCAGTCGACATGACTATATGACTAGTCTTTTCTATAACCAATACATTTAAGCCATATTACTTCTTTTCTAGTCCGATCGCATCGTCGACTCGAGCGGTTGTCCGTTTTACTGCGCGCGCTAAGTTCGATTTTAGGGGCCCTCTATTCTGGGGCAACGTATATCAGTGAATAACGAAGTATGCGTATAGTCTGTATCATGGCGAGTGTTCTGAACCTTTAACCTCGTCCCATCTTCTCCTTTCCACTACAGAACTACGCGAGCATGTACGCGTCTCCGCAGATTCACAGTAGCAACCATAGCGGCAAGGATGAAAAAGTTCGAATTGTTATCTCTGTCGTACTGTGAAAATGTGGAATCGCCTTCCGGCCAGTGCCTTCCCTTTTTCTTACGATATCTGGTCCTTCAAACGAGACGTGAAGAACCACTTTTGCAGGTCGGCAATAAGCGACGGTTGCCGTTGGTATTTAACATCGACAGTGGCCGTTACTTTTAGACTGTACCGTATTTTCCATCAGGTATTATACAGTAATTTGCCGAGCTAATATAATAAAAACCCACCGCGCTTAACACTAAAGAGCCTACAGTAAGATTTTTACTTGGTCCAGTTCGACATAACCCATTCGTTGTCCTCTTTCGGTACATGAAGGGTTAGCAAGTTTTCTCCCACTAAAAATAATGGTTATAACCGCACAATGCTAGCTGAATATACAAATAGTATGAGGCATTCAATTTGATACAAATGTTGACTAAATTAGACCTAAATATTTTTTTAGTATTTGCTTTATGTTAAAAAGAACCATACAACTCTTAAAAGTAACCCCGAAAAAGTATGCCGGCTGAACATAATTAAATTCGTGACTCAATGCTATACATAAAAAACGTTGTATTAAAACTGAAATTTATTCTAACAGGAAATTAAACGTGAAAGAATAATGTTTCAGGGTTGAAATTAAATAATAAAGAGTTCATAAAAGTTAAGGAACTGGAGATTTTATTTAATACTTGAACACTTCCGCATCATTAAATAAAACTTTATAGGTTTATAACCAATTACCACAATTTCACGTGATGTTAAACGAGGATGTATTCTAAGATGTTTACCACACGATAAACCTATACGGAGATTAGCTCTCAGGTAATACTACTGGAACGCACCTATCTATGTTTGGCGCCGAACTTTTAACTTGAGGATAGGTAGCCAGACGAGCCCAGAAAAAATCCTACGACCGTATGCAATATATTTATTGTAATATTAGTTAACTTTTCGATTATTAATGCTCGGTTTCTGAGGTACTCGGTTAAATCGGTGGTTTCAGCATGAATGGGTTGGCTCACCCGGGGTACTATCACCCTGTCACAGAAAACCGACGTGAAGTAACAGTGCTTGCATTGTTGGTTTTCGTTCGGTCGGTGAGAGCGCCGGAGGCCCTCCACTCACATCTCCTCTCTCCTTCTTCTTCTCCCTCCCCTAACCCTTCCCCCGAAAGGGTGGCAACGCACTTGCGACTCCTCTGGTGTTGTTAGTATCCATGGACGGTGGTGATCACTTTACAGCAGGTGACCCACCTGTTCGTTTGCGACCTATGACATAAAAAAAACTGTCATTAGTTATTGACTCAATAAAATTATGCATAAGATAAACTGTCAATGCGTTTCTGAGTACACAATGAGTTGTTAAATAACCATGAAACCCAAAACTAGTT
>MU159321.1:133369-148289 GCA_015888305.1 Antheraea pernyi | reverse complement strand
ATAAATAACTCATATAAGATAGAGTAAATCGTGTATTTACGTCTATCTTCCCCTAAAAATTACCGTCAAACAATAATAATAATTTTTGTTATGTCTATTTTTAGACTTCGGTGCCGTCACCGTTAGTAAATTTAAATTCAATCTTATAAAATGCGTGTTGCGCCCACGCTTTTGTAATCGATCCCTATTAGCTCCCGCACACTCGCGGTTCTCAATAATATCTCGAGCCTTGGTCGTCCCCGTGCGGAGCCCTCTTGATATTATTTTCGCGATACAGTGACTCACCTACATCATTTGAACACACATATGAGATTATCTCTCTAACACACGTGCACATACATACACATTGTTGGAGGGTTTACTTTTTTTCCCTCAATCGAACTGAATCGAATAGTTTAGTTCGTTTCATTTCCGATATACACGTATTCATTGGTGAATCATGCAATTTTCATTGCATAATTCACAAATGCATATATGTATGAATAGCTTAGTATAGTTTAGCTAGGACAGACGCGTCTTTTTCGGTAACAGCCCAAGCCGAGGTGTGCGTGCACCCTTGTGTATGTTACCCAAAACCAAAATCGGCTGAGTGCCCTAAGCGCTCGGCCTTAGTAGTCCGGGGAAGCTGTAAAGACTTTGCCAGGTCAATAGCATAGTCAGTTCGAAAAAAAAAAAAAAAACTTCTTTTCTAACTACGAACTCATTTCATATCACAAGTTTCCGGGAATAACGGTATAGTAATATTTATATGCAATATTTACTATTTCATATAAAAATGTAAGCGTTAAAAATACAATCTATTCAGAAATTCTCTTATAAATAAATGAAACTTAAATAAATTTAAAGTACTTATAAAATAAACTCGTAAATAAAATTAAATAACTTTAATCTAAGACAGACGAATCACAAATGCTGGAATTTTTTAAATTGGTTTACTTTAATATATTACTCCTCTAAAACTGAAGAGTATTTAAATTAATGTGGAAAATATATAAGTACATACTCTTAATAGAGTGGTATCATCTTCTAAAAAGAACTGAGAAAGGACCTCCTCAGACGAGTTCCGCTACATACCTATTCATTGTAAGAATTTTTTATAACCACTCCTCGTCAAACCTATTGTTCCAAGTAATATTATAAGAAGTACAAAGAAATGTAACCCTTCCTTCCAAATGTGAAACAGACCTAAATTGGAGTGTAAATAAACACGTGTGTAGAATGAAATCAATGAATCTGGTCTGTAAAAGTTAACTGTTTCAATTAGTGTGGAAGTAACGTTCACCAGGTGAAATAAAATAAATTTATGTGCTAATTTGCAGTTCCTCTTAGCCCGTTATTGCTGTTTACAGGTTATTTTTAGAACTTCAAATTAATTTGTAGCAGTTTTTACGTTCCTGTAAGGTGTTTTTTTCACATATGTCTTTGTTCTATTTAGGTTGCGGTATTACCGGAGAATTACAACTAAAGTACTTTCTGTATAATTTTTTCAAATGGGTACCTTCTCCGTGATTTTCTTTTGTGCTTAAAGTTTCTCTATATAATAATTAACAAGCATAATCTGCTTTATGCCTAATTCCAAATCTTAATGACTCTCCTTTACACTATAACAAACACATTTTTGTATCAGGTTTTAGATATTGTGGTTATTTAAAGTTTTATAATTTAGAATTATATGATCTACATTATAGATTAATAAAAATTGATCATACTGTAGATGTGAAGATAGTATTGTTCAGTTAACGTAATTCGTATGATTATAATGATATTTCTACATTGTATTATTCCTGAATGTAGACTGGTGATTTAAGTCCTTATGTTGGTGCTCTAATGTTATGAATTCGTCTACAATTCTGTCGACTTGCCTGTCATACGCTTATCAGATGTGGCCCAAAGGCACAAAGCACAAAGCGACCGTGTGCGTGTAACGTCGCGTCACACATTTTGGCAACGCCTTGTTGCTTAGTCACGCAACACGTCCGTCCAATTTTGTAAATGAGAGTCCAACAATTCTATATTATAATTCAGTTATTTTGTTTATAGCCTTGATATTAACTTCCCTATACGAGTATCCAAAGTGTTATATTATATTTTGGTACACTATTATCAATAGTAATTTGAGTGTCTTTACTAATGTAATAATATATATAACTCAAAAATTCATCGGAAAAATTTATATGTAGTACTTATCGTTATCACTAAAATAATGTACACAGATTATAATATTAAATTTTATATTTAATAAAAATGAATATTTATGTAATAAAATAAAATAACAGTCATTATTTTAAAGGACATATTTGTAATATTTTATCTATATATGTATATATATTTAGTCTGGCTATTTACAATTAAAAATAAACAAAATATTACATTTGAATTTGGAATCTGTCATTTTTATATGATTATTCATTGAGTTTTCTCATTTTGGCACTAATACTTTGTACAATATTTTGTGATATTAAAATGGAGTGGGGTGATAAAGAGAACCGAATCGCTGTGATTGCATTACACAAAGTAGGTATGAAGCCAAATGCAAAAAGATCTGGCTGTCCACGTAGTGTTCGTACGAAAAAGGTGGTCAAAACAGTAAGGGAAGAATTCGAAGAAATTCTGCCCGAAAACAAAAGATTTTATGTCGGGAGATGAAGATAGCACCTAGAACCATGTCTCGTATTTTATAAGATGACTTAGGACTTGCAGCCTATAAGAGACATACTGGTTATTTCTTAACTGATAATTGTAAAAAGAATAAGGTGGTAAAATCGAATCAACTACTGAAGTGGTACGCAAAGGGAGGTCACAGAAAATTTTTGTTTACGGATGAGCAAATTCTTACAATTAAGCAATATTTTAACAAACAAAATGGCCGTATTTAAGCTCAAAGCTCTAAGAAAGCATCCCAATTAGTCGACAGAGTGCAACCTGGGCCCTATCCGACTTCAGTGATGGTTTGGTGAGATATTAGCTATGAAGGAGTCACTGAGCCATACTTTTGTGAGAAATGAATCAAAACATCGGCACAAGTGTATCAAGATACCATTCTTGAGAAAGTAGTGAAGCCCCTTAACAACACCATGTTCAATAACCAAGAATGGTCCTTTCAGCAAGACTCGACGCCGGGTCATAAGCCTCGGTCTACGTAGTCTTGGTTGGAAACGAACGTTTCGGACTTCAACAGAGCTGAAGACTGGCCGTCGTCTAGTCTCGATCTTAATCCGCTGGATTATGATTTATCTGTCAATTTTAGAGTCGGTTTTAGAGAGTACGGCTTACTCTAAACGCCATGATAATTTGGAGTCCCTAAAAACAATCCGTACGACTGGCAGTGAAGAATTTTCCCATGGAAAGAGTGCGTGCTTCTATTGATAACTGGCCTCAACGTTTAAAGGACTGTATTACAGCCAATGGAGACCACTTCGAATAAGCTTTTTATATTTTTAATTGTTTTTTTATTTATGTATTAAACTAACACACTGTAAAAGTAATAAATGTTATTTGCAATAGAAAATATATTTTTTCTTTGTTTCAGTATTTATGGCAAGACTAGGTATAGATATCGCGCCAAAACCTTAGTCTTAATATGATTTAAAATAATAATAAAAAAATCTTGTACACTTGTAGGTACTTGCAACTAAAATTAAACACTGAAAGAGTAGATAAAATATTTTCTCAAAGATTGAAACCATTACTTATTCACATTATAATCTATTAATGCATGCAAAAATTAATGTATTAGAAGCTATTATGTATTTGTGACCAAAACTAATTCCTACCACTCCCAGCTTTCTCGTGTTTACAAATACATTAGCCTACATAGGGATGATCAATATAAATTTATAAAGAGACCAGTGACATTGTTACATATAATGTATTGACATTATTTTAAAATATATTATTTTAAGATGTACTTTATTATATTATATAACAGTATACAGTATTTTGAATTATATTTGTGCCAACCAAATTCTTCATACCATATCAGCGACTAGTAATACAGTAAATCACAACTTGTGAGGTTTATCAATTGTATATGATATATTGATATTGTATATCAATTATTACTATCAATGTAAATGTATTTATTCTTAATTACTATTTTATAATAATTGTGCTTACGGATATTTTAACATAGCTTTATTTTTAGATTTAATTCTGCTAGAAAGAGTAAAGGGAATTAACGGCTAAATTTTTGCATAAATAACTTAATAAAGGCTGGAATGAATATCTAAAATTATAAGTGATCAAACTACAATATATCTATACTAATATTATAAAGCTGGAGGTTTTGTTTGTTTGTTTGGTTGAACGCGCTAATCTCAGGAACTAATTGGCCTGAAATCAAAAATTCTTTCAGTGCTAGATAGCTTATTTATCGAGGAAGGCTAATCATTACGCTGAGACCAATAGGAGCGGAGCACCGATGACGAATGTTACAAAATCGGGTTTTCTTTTTCGTTTGTAGAGCTTCCACTGCATGGTATCGTTAGCCTAAAGTAACTACTCCACGCGGTCGAAGTCGCGGGCAGATGCTAGTTATGTATATAGCTTGCAGTCTATAAACAATATATGTTGTTTTTTACACGAGTGCAGTCTTCGTCGATCTTTTTGGCCATTCTGAATATAACCGTAACTTCGGGCTTGCGCGCAGTATATTCGAGAGTTTAGCAAAGTTAAAATATTACTATAGAAATCTAAAATTGGTATTTACTTATCCTTTACTACGTATTTATAACTAATTTTTTTCCGTGCAACTATATTCAAAGCTGCCAAAAAGTTTGGCAAAGACTGTACTAAAGCTTAATTTTTGTTAGTTTTAAATTTTAAATGTAACAAAACGAAATGATTTTTTTTTTTAAAAGCTGTAAAAAAAAAACAAAACTATGATAGTGTCAAAGAGTCTACAAAAGGAAAACTCTTTTAATAGGACCGGCTGAATTTATATTCTAGAGAGTAAATACCATTGCGACGAAATTGTTCTCGTGTTCACTATTTATTTAGTTTAGCAGGATTGACACTTTACAAATCTAGTAGAATATAAATATTCTAACTTTTCTTACTATTTACATTTTTACATATGTTTCATGTTAGAAGTCTGACGTCAGTACTCACATACATCGTTTTTAATTAATCAATAGATACATCAAAAGTAATTTGCATTTAATCTGAAGATGGTAGTGCCAAGCTGTAGCTATTACTAGTTTCAGCATGAATGGGTCGGCTCGCCCGGGGTAGTACCATCCGACCCACAGAACAACTGAAGTAACAGTGCTTACATTGTTGCGTTTCGTTCGGTCAGTGCGAGCGCCGGAGGCCCACCTCCTTTCCCCCTTTCCCTTTCTATATACCTTACCCCTCCCCCATACACGGGCTGGCAATTTGCGATTCCCCTGGTGTTGTTAGTGTCTATGGACGGTGTAGATCACTTAACATCAGGTGACCCACCTGTTCGTTTGCCACCTATTGAAAAAAAATCTATTTTCATCGAATTAGACATTTTATCGTGAATTACTCGCTATATTAAATTCCGATCTCCGTTTATTTAAGAAATACAATCACTCGTTAGCGTTAAAGCAGATTCATTTCCTTAGAGTGTTATTGTTTTAGATTTTAGATATTTTTCATCGTTTTTAACGTATATTGTACTGAGCTTTAGCGTAATTTATGTCATGTACCAATCTTATAAAAATCTACTGATAGGTAATCGATGTGTTGTACTTTCAAGATGTTTAGGAAACATTCATATACCCTATTTTAAATTCTAGTTTCGCTCTCTTTTTTAGGCAATATTTTCTTATAAGCATGACAAATACAAAAGTAATGTCGACCCCAGCTTACAAAATAATTCCTTTGTCTTAAGCCGATACTATTACTTACGTTTTTGTATACGTTTTCAGACAATATGAAAAAATAATGGTCTTTCAACACGAGTATGATTTATTACACTTGGTTCTAGATCACCTAATGTGTAAAACTTTATACCTGATGCAATAGTACATGCCTTTAATAATAATTTGTGGGAACGATTTATATCTTATTCTGAAACATGATAATATACATTTTATATTTATATATTAGTTTAAGGAATTACACTGATAAATATTAGTTTTTGTATTAATATTTTTTGATAATATTGAAGTTTTTACCTAATAGTTATACTTTTTATGAATATTCTAACTTTGTTAAGATTCGAAGATGTTGATAATATCTATGAAAAAAACTAAGTACACTAATATTTATTTCGGTTTTTTTTACCTGCATTAAATTGGACAACTTTTAAATACTTTGTTCATTTATTTCCATGGCGTTATATGATGGTATAATATAAGAACACAAGTATTTTTATCAACTTTGTTCAATCTATCAATGCACATAATAAATTTAAAAAAGATTTCTCATGTTTTTGAACACGTAATGCTAACTAATTTATTATTTAAAAACACTTTCTCTATCTCGTATGATTAGCAAGTTATTCTCACTAAATCATTAAAAAAACACAATACATAAACAATCCATAGAAAAATATCCCTTTTGTACGTGTAGTCTTTTATCAATAGGTTTGATCGAAACAATTCAGTAAATTACTGCCGACAGACAATTCTCTAAATAACAAACAATTATAAAAATCAATATATGCGTCCTACGATCGGTTGAGAATGACCTTTACAAAAAATAAGTGAAAAATATTACAGTGCTTTCAAATAAGTTTACCGTCAAAGTGATAATGATGAATAGTTGATATTAAAAGTAGAAGAGTGGACAAGATGAGGTGTAGAGCGAGTGCGAGGGCTCTGGCCATTTTGTTCAGCGCATTGTTGTTGGGACGAGCCATTGCAGGTAAGTGTAAATCATATATATACATTGTAATCATTGAAGTATAAAAACCCAAGACAAACAGCCTCGAATAAAAGAAGCGCTCAAAACCCGCCACAAAAATTCCCCAATATACATACGTGGTTATAGTTATGCGATAAATTTATGATTTGGCAAATTCAACCTTACCTGAATGATTAAACGTTGTCTTTACAAGGGTGCAAGCGACGCGAGACTATTTGGAATGACTGTATAATCCACAATTATGCACTCATTTTTGTGTGCCGGCTTTTAGACGTTAAGTGTGTATCTTGGGTTTTTGTATATTAATGATTGTAATATATAGATAGAGATCTAATTTTAAACCATGTTTTATATTTATTAGCTGCTTGTGATATAAACTGAAGTTTCTTCTTCCTTTATTGCTTACAGGTTTAAAGCATTTGGTACCAATCTCATCTCATATAGAGTAAATATACATTTTCAAGATTTATCACATCTGCTAAAACTAAATAATGTACAATATTTAATATAACTTCTAAGTAGTATAATATATTGCCCAATCCTTACAATACTTATTAAAACAAAGTCCGCGTCAAACTGTTTAACCGCTCTGAAGTAGATGCGCAGAACACAAATTTAGGTATCAGAGGGACATAGTGAGGTACAAGGGGAGCAAGCTCGCCCGCGCGCGCACCTCGCCCCCTATTTCACCATATTGACACATGTGTCCTGTCATGATTAGTTGCAGTACAGTTGCATTCAGAATTCAATTTAGTTTTGTTGTTGGTAATTAAATGTGATTGCTATTTACGATATTAGTAGTCCGATGAAGCTGTTAAGACCTTGCTTGGTCAATAGCCCCGCCAAAAACTCAAACCAGAGAGAATAAAAATAATTGACAATTCGTATATGACATTGTGCAAGGTATCTTCCCAGTACAATACTAGATGGCGTTAGGTGTTTCATTTACATATTATTATTTAAATATAAGATTATATAATTTACTTAATTACAACAATTATCTTTGAATATCATTTTCCTATTGCTATTAGAAACACTTGTATAAAAATCTTTCCGAACCTTCTAAAACCCGGTTCGAAAGTTGAAACGTATTATTTAAAATGTACATTGGCAATATTGAACTTATAGATTTCAGACGTGCACTAGTCCAATACACCTGAATGGAATCGAATCAGGCTATGCGCTCATACATTATTTATCTGCTTCGCTACAGATAAAGTCTAGTTATTTCACAACTCTGGAGTCTGGACTATACAAATAGTCTCTTGGAAGCTTACGTAAAGTGCATGTCTTATGTTCAAATAACTTTCAAATGACATTCGTAAGTGTATATAATAACTAATAGATAACTTAGTCGTAATAGTTATTGCCAATACTGATGTGTGAATAACGGCGTTCTACTCATTTTTTATTCCTCTACTCTGACCAGTTTTAGTTCATTTGTGTTTTCTAAAGTATAAATAGCGGGGAAGTATGCCGGTCATTTAATATTAGGTGGTTACTGCAATCAATAATGTGATGAAATCAACACGAAAGAGGACAGGATATCTACCTAAGATTGTTCACGTAATTTATTATTTAAAAACACTTTCTCTATCTCGTATGATTAGCAAGTTATTCTCACTAAATCATTAAAAAAACACAATACATAAACAATCCATAGAAAAATATCCCTTTTGTACGTGTAGTCTTTTATCAATAGGTTTGATCGAAACAATTCAGTAAATTACTGCCGACAGACAATTCTCTAAATAACAAACAATTATAAAAATCAATATATGCGTCCTACGATCGGTTGAGAATGACCTTTACAAAAAATAAGTGAAAAATATTACAGTGCTTTCAAATAAGTTTACCGTCAAAGTGATAATGATGAATAGTTGATATTAAAAGTAGAAGAGTGGACAAGATGAGGTGTAGAGCGAGTGCGAGGGCTCTGGCCATTTTGTTCAGCGCATTGTTGTTGGGACGAGCCATTGCAGGTAAGTGTAAATCATATATATACATTGTAATCATTGAAGTATAAAAACCCAAGACAAACAGCCTCGAATAAAAGAAGCGCTCAAAACCCGCCACAAAAATTCCCCAATATACATACGTGGTTATAGTTATGCGATAAATTTATGATTTGGCAAATTCAACCTTACCTGAATGATTAAACGTTGTCTTTACAAGGGTGCAAGCGACGCGAGACTATTTGAAATGACTGTATAATCCACAATTATGCACTCATTTTTGTGTGCCGGCTTTTAGACGTTAAGTGTGTATCTTGGGTTTTTGTATATTAATGATTGTAATATATAGATAGAGATCTAATTTTAAACCATGTTTTATATTTATTAGCTGCTTGTGATATAAACTGAAGTTTCTTCTTCCTTTATTGCTTACAGGTTTAAAGCATTTGGTACCAATCTCATCTCATATAGAGTAAATATACATTTTCAAGATTTATCACATCTGCTAAAACTAAATAATGTACAATATTTAATATAACTTCTAAGTAGTATAATATATTGCCCAATCCTTACAATACTTATTAAAACAAAGTCCGCGTCAAACTGTTTAACCGCTCTGAAGTAGATGCGCAGAACACAAATTTAGGTATCAGAGGGACATAGTGAGGTACAAGGGGAGCAAGCTCGCCCGCGCGCGCACCTCGCCCCCTATTTCACCATATTGACACATGTGTCCTGTCATGATTAGTTGCAGTACAGTTGCATTCAGAATTCAATTTAGTTTTGTTGTTGGTAATTAAATGTGATTGCTATTTACGATATTAGTAGTCCGATGAAGCTGTTAAGACCTTGCTTGGTCAATAGCCCCGCCAAAAACTCAAACCAGAGAGAATAAAAATAATTGACAATTCGTATATGACATTGTGCAAGGTATCTTCCCAATACAATACTAGATGGCGTTAGGTGTTTCATTTACATATTATTATTTAAATATAAGATTATATAATTTACTTAATTACAACAATTATCTTTGAATATCATTTTCCTATTGCTATTAGAAACACTTGTATAAAAATCTTTCCGAACCTTCTAAAACCCGGTTCGAAAGTTGAAACGTATTATTTAAAATGTACATTGGCAATATTGAACTTATAGATTTCAGACGTGCACTAGTCCAATACACCTGAATGGAATCGAATCAGGCTATGCGCTCATACATTATTTATCTGCTTCGCTACAGATAAAGTCTAGTTATTTCACAACTCTGGAGTCTGGACTATACAAATAGTCTCTTGGTAGCTTACGTAAAGTGCATGTCTTATGTACAAATAACTTTCAAATTACATTCGTAGGTGTATATAATAACTAATAGATAACTTAGTCGTAATAGTTATTGCCAATACTGATGTGTGAATAACGGCGTTCTACTCATTTTTTATTCCTCTACTCTGCCCAGTTTTAGTTCATTTGTGTTTTCTAAAGTATAAATAGCGGGGAAGTATGCCGGTCATTTAATATTAGGTGGTTACTGCAATCAATAATGTGATGAAATCAACACGAAAGAGGACAGGATATCTACCTAAGATTGTTCACGTCCCGGGGTAGTACCACCCTCTCACAGAAAACCGACGTGAAATAACAATGCTTGCATTGTTGCGTTTCGTTCGGTCAGTGAGAGCGCCGGTTGCCTATCTCCCCTCTCCCCCTCCCTTCTCCCTCTCTTCTCCCCTTCCTCCCACAAACACAGGCTGGCAACGCACTTGCGACTCCCCTAGTGTCTATGGACAGTGATGATCACTTAACTTCAGGTGACCCACCTGTTCGTTTGCCTCCTATAATATAAAAAAAAAATCTTTTATTCTGAATACTGAGCTGAAACGCTTCTTGTCACAATACGTGGTGCCTACCATACTTTTAATATACACATAACCACGAGCATTACCTTTTTGCCACAGAAATAGGTGTCGTGCAGAATTTGCCATAGCTCAACAAGACAGTTACTTCTGTCAAGTTCCTTGATCTACGAAAAACTAAACCGTATAATGAAAGCACGTACATAATTATGTACATGGCTCCTATTATTCTGCGTTGCAGTAGAAAATCCTACGCAAAAAGTAACAAGAGTTTGTTTTTAAATTAAGATTAATAAAGAATGTATTTCAATTTGAAACATTTATTTAATTCTGGTGTGAACATAAATAACTTACATATTAGAAAGCTACGGTAGGTAATGTTTTAAAATTATACAAACTACTTGCTGTCCGCGCCTGCAGCACACGGATACTAAAGAATAAAATGAGATCGCATTTTCCGTTCACAGTACGGTCATGTAACGCAATTGTTTACAACTGAACAACTGAAAGTCTCTGAATCTGTCATTATTTTGAAGATCTCCGTCCTGTATTCCTTCTCAATTACTCACTTACTATTTTATATGGAGTATTTTAACCGAAAATATTTACTTTTCCATACGATTTTACAAACATAGTCACATAACGAACTTATTTGTAGTCTTGCAAATGTCTTAGCAGCTGGGTATACGCCAGCTGATTCTGAATCGTTAAAAGCTGAAGACTGCATGCAACAGCTGGTTGCTATCCATTTATTAATGTAAATATTATCCAAGTTTGTTTTCGGATAAAATCTTGTCGTCTTTGTTTAGCAATGCTATCTCTAGATACATCTTTGAAATGAAACATGTCTTTGGCAGCCACCGTGTTGTACCCCATACAGCTTATTTTGTTATTATATGTCAAGAACATGAAATATGTAGATGAGAAGTTGTATGTCAGAAATGTGCATCTCAAAATTTTATGTTTATACATAAATAACTTTTAATTACATCATTACATAGTATAAAACAAAGTCCCCTACCGCGTCTGTCTGTCTGTCTGTTCGCGATAAACTCAAAAACTACTGAACGGATCTTTATGCGGTTTTCACCAATGGATAAAGTGGTTCACGAGTAACGTTTTGGTATATAATATCGCTAGGATTTTTTTTATAATCAGGGCGGAACAGCGTCTGCCGGGCCTGCTAGTAACATATATAAGGAAACGTTTTTATACAATAAAATAAATGTAACAACATATTAGTGACAGTTTCGTTTACACATATGTTTCAAATTTGTCGACATCGTACTATTGAAGTGAATCATTTGGCTCGTAGAATCGTTATGGTTCGTAAATCGATGGAAAGAAAATGCTTCATGACAAAGAGACAAACATTTATACATCAATAGGATTCAGCCTACTTTTAGATTTTATCCTTCTAATTCGTTACATATTCGTTCGATCAGTGAGAGCGCCGTAGGCCCACCTCCCTTCCTCCCCCTCTCCAACACAGGCTGGCAACGCACTTACAACTCCCCTGGTGTTACAAGTGTCTATGGACGGTGGTGATCACTTAACATCAGGTGACCCACGTGTCCGTTTGCCTCCTATGTTATAAAAAAATCAACTCATGGTTAATCACGCAAAGAAACGTCATGACTGAGCGCGCTTTACCTAAGCAAGCCACTCTGTCGGGTATTACGCTTGGTCTACATCCAGTCTAGTACGATGCCCTAACACCCCCTTTGCAAATGTACATTCATTGTACCTGAGCGACTTGACTTATATAAAAACTAGCCTCTGCCCGTGACTTCGTTCGCGTGGAATACCTACTTTGGGCTAACGCTAACACGCAACGGAAGCATCACGCACGCATCAAGAGGAAAAAAAACCCGATTTTGAAACATTCTTCATTGGTGTTCCGCTCCTATTGTTCTTAGCGTGATGATATAGCCTTTCTCGATAAATGAGTTACATAATACTGAAATAATTTTTCAAATTGGACCAGTAGTTCCTGAGATTACCCCTTAAAACGTCACAACTATCTTTATCTTTGTCGTACTGTGAAGATGTGGAATAGCCTCCCAGCCAGTGTGTTCCCTTCCTCTTATGACATGGGGTCCTTCAAACGAGGCGTGAAGAGGCACATGTGCAGGTCGGCATGATAGCGACGACTGCCGTTGTTATTTAACATCGACGGTCGCCGTTACTTATGGAATGTACTGTACTTTCCATCAGGTACCTTACAGTCACTTTGCCGAACCAGTTAAAAAAAAAACAACGTCACAAACTCTTTAAACTCTACCTCTTTATAATTTTAGTATAGATCAACTATAGAGGTAAAACCTTAACATAATATAGAACTAGCGGACACGGCAGACGTTGTCCCGCCCTAATTATAAAAAAATCCTTGACAAATTATATACTATAACCTTCCTCAAGAATCACTTTATCCACTGGTGAAAACCGCATGAAAATCCGTTGAGTAGTTTTTGGGTTTATCGCGAACAGACAGACAGACAGACAGACGCGGTCGGGGACTTTGTTTTATACTAGGTAATGATAGTAATTCACTAAATTTTTCTATACTTTGTTTAGCGTTTGTCCATAATCTCATTTGATGCTAAAAGACGATGCTGTCTACCATGGCAAATAGGTTAAAGTTAAACCTAGAGGGGGGGCTTACTCTCAAATGGAGCAGCCAGAATACACCAACAAGTGTAACATCTTTACCATCATGGTATAGTTCCATCACAGTATTTTCCGTAACAAAAAGCTTTGCCTCAGTGGCAATAATCCGAACCTACGTCGATCAATGTGATGTGCCAACACGCTATCCACTAAGTTTCAATTATACAGGGTTCAAGAATATAATTCAAGTAAAAGTAGTTTATTTTTTACAAAACCTTTTTCCTATGCATATAATTACTAAATTTTTTCCTAAAATAAACCATAAAATAACCCCTTGCGAATAACTGATTAATATTCTACAAAACTTTGTCCCGATAAGTATAAAAGTTTTTATCTAAATCACCTATCAGAAACACTTGATTAGAACTTGTTGAAATTAGTTCGTAAAATAAGTTCAAAGTCTCTGAGAAATTAATGAGGTTTTACACAACCTGGCCATTCAATCGAAAACTTTACCTGAAACGTAACCTTAATACGAATGCTTGAATTCTTAAAAACTCTTTGTTCTCTAAATAACGAAAAATGGCTACCTATTATATATACTGCTATTTGCTGATACATACACATAATAAGAATATAAATCTAACGAGTCTGTACTTTTTAGATTTTTGTGAAAAAAATTATTGTAGGTCTTGGAATAAGTAATAAAATACATTTAATCATTTTTAGAAATGTCTGTCTGTCTGTTTGTTTGGACACGCATAACCGCGAAACGTATACTGCGTTCACAATAAAACCTCTTCAATAAAATCATAAAGTATAGCTTCGAGTAAAACTTAGTTTTATTTTATTAAAATCGGTTCGGTCTATCAAAAGTTATTGTAATTTTAATGATGACCCAACTAAGCAAGAGAGAAAAGTAAATAAATATATGAACTTAATACATTCAGATGACTGTATTAATCACTGTTATTGAAGTGAAACTTCTTATGCGACTTCCAACAATGTTGTGTTAAATGTTTTACGCTACCATGGAACTATGAAAGCACTGTTGCGTTAAACGTTCAACGCTCCTGGGGTGGGTGAATACAAAGAGACAGAGTGAGAAAAATAATCAAACATTTCGTATCTTACTTTAGTTATCATAATCCCATTGTAAATGTTATAGATTTGGATATTTCTCCACTCGAAAATGAAAAGAAAAATAAAAAGATGCGATCAATTGTGAATTGTAAGCAATGTTAATAAATTTTGTCTTAAAGAAACAATATGATTTCACTAAAAATCAATTTCTACTCCTTCCTATTTTCATTTCCACATTACGAAGTTTCACTTCTTCCGCGCGGAGGGACTCCACGAAATATTTATTTTTTTATGTATCCCTTTACAGAAATCTCCGACTCATTGACAAGGATCAAACCTCTGTCAATCGACCCGGTATCCCATAACGTTAATCATTAAGCCATCATCGCTTATCGCAATATAATCTGCTACGGATTTTTTGTCTGGCTTACGATAAAATAACCTGCAAAGCTATATGTGGAATTTTTGGCGGGATCTTGGGCTGTCATGTCATTGGATTTTATTTTTTATTCATAATCTTGTGTTACTTGACTCTATATTGTCTAAAATTGATGGTGTTTTATGTAATATAGTTTGTTTATTGTG
>MU159321.1:101400-132989 GCA_015888305.1 Antheraea pernyi | reverse complement strand
TTATATAAAATGCATTAGAAATACATTAAATTAATTAAAATATGCATTACTCATACTACTGCTTCAATTTTACACAACATATACACACATGTAAATAAAAAAGATATTTTGACATCTGTCAATAAAGGACTTCAAAAAAGGTTGTGAAGGAGGTTGCTATGCTCGACTGTATGTACTATTTTACTCTTACGTTCCAATTATACTTTTTCAATCTACATTCTACAATTATATTATAACAAATAAATATGACAAATTATATTATAACAAATAAATATAATAAATTTGACAAAAGAACCCTAATAAAATTCAAATTTTAAAAAAATCAATGAACTATGGTCGATTGTCGACCTCTGGGCGCCCACTAGTACTATTAACTACTCGACAATAGCAGTAATAATCTAAAAGATTGTTTGCCAAAAATAAAGGTAAAAAAGCTATATGTAATGTGATCGAATCATTTGCTGGTTTTGTTAAATTCAACTCAAATGAACTTCCTTTACGAAAATTATTCAAAACCGTATTCACCCTTATAATACTTTGAGACCGCCTGTCGGTCCTCTAAAGTGTTTATAATACAAAGTCTAACTATATATGAATTTGAGTTTGTTTAGTTGTTTGTTTGTTTTTTACGCTTTCACGTCTTAACAACTCAATCAAATATTATGAAACTTTGCATACACGTTTTCAGGGGTACAAAAATGAACATAGGGTACCTTTCATAAAGAAAAAAAGTACTATTCTCGAAGTGTAGGTCAAATGTACATTAATGCGAGCGAAGCCGCGAGCAAAAACTAGTAAGTTAATACTCTAATAAAGTACATTGTAATATAATTGTGATGCCTCATAATATTTTTTATTATTCCCTAATGATAATTATTGTTCGTGATAACCTTTTTCGATGATTAAATAAGAACGTGCGTTGTATCCGGGTAATCGAATATACTTTATTCAACTTAGGACACGAGAATGCGCTTATGAACGTCAAAGCTACCATCGGTTCGGAAAAACAACCCAGTGACCGAGAAGAACCGGCAAGAAACGATTTCGTTTATGTTTTCATGACACATATTTTTATAAATATAGATAGTTACATTCGTTTTTGGTGGATGCACACCGAGAGGAGCGTCATTTCCAGACATCACCATCGTTCACATATTTTTTTTTTTTTTTTATTTTATATCAAAGGAGGCAAACGAACTGGTGGGTCACCTGATGTTAAGTGATCACCACCGTCCATAGACACTTGCAACACCAGAAGAGTCGCAAGGGCGTTGCAAGCCTGTGTTTTGGGAAGGAGAGTGGGGAAGGGGGAGGGGAAGAGGAGGTTTTAGACATTAAAACCAACTTGGCATGGTGCTTTAACTCCTATCCAGCAAATCGGTAATGTACTATGGGACTTTGTTATAAAACCTAACACTAATCACAATAGTCGCACGATTAGGCGTACCATGTTCTGGGATCATTTGATGTATGTCCAGTATTCAAACAGTGTGCTAGGATATTTGTATGTCACGGTGATTCTTTTAAGCGAAAGGGACAGCTTTGAAATTCTGATCCGTAAGCTTTTTGAGTGACGAAAAGTGGTGGGTATAAACACTGTCTTGCATGCGTTCGGGTATTGGAGAACAGTGAGACATACGCTCTTCTCGCTTTCTTCCTTTCTCGTTGTCCACGGTTGGGTATACAGCGATTAAGCGCTGTGGCGATCACTAAACACAATCTATGCTATTCTAAATTCACCAATGTATAATTAAAGTGTTTCTCTGTAATATAAAAGTTTCACTTCTACCGTGTGTATTTACGGCACACCCTTTTTTATTTCTTTGTCTTTTTTTAGGATTTTCCAGTATAATATATTCTCCAGTATGTATTAAAAACTTTGCATGCATATATGACAGCGATGATTGTAGATTGATTATATAGATCGATCTATAACTATTTATAAATATATCAATAGATAGATTGATTGTAGATTTCGCGATGATCACCGTTGTTTTTGGATTTCATTGTGTTTACCAGCAGATACAGTGCGGTCATCTTACCGTTCTCAGATAAATCGATACGAATAATATAATCAAAAGATAAAGAGGCGAAGTTCATTTGTATAGAAAATTCGTATATAAAGACACGCAGCAACAGCTAATTTTAGATACAGTTATTATGGTTTTACCCTTCTTTCAACACCTTTGACTACAATGGATATGCGTCATTTCATGAGAAGTTAATTTAACACATTCGGAATATAAAATGGTTTTTTTGTAAACAATTTTTAACGTTGTGCAATATTTTAAAACACATTTTAGTTACATCTATCTTCTTATTTTGTCCATGTGTTTGTAACTTAACTCCCCCTAAACGGCTGGATAGATTTTATTGAAATTTTGTGATAGATTACATGCGTTCAAGTGGATTAAAGAATGGTTTAGATTCACAATTACCACGGCTGACTTTTAGGGTTTATTTTAATTATCAAGACAAGAAAAAGAACGCCGGGCCCGCTACTCTTATATATCTATAATTAAAATGACGAAATTTTGCTGTTGTTATGTGAGAACACTAAATATCTACTGGATAAGTTTCGATAAATTTTCTTGTTTCTTTTTACTAAATGCTTTATGGTTTTCTTGAAGTTTTATCGTGAACGCAGTACTTTAGCAGTGATGCGTATTCATATAAACAGAGAGACAGACATTTCTTAAATTGATTGAAATGTATTTTATTACTTACTAGCCGACCCGTGCCCACTTCGTTGGGTGGTAATAGGCATTATCAAGCTACAAACTTTCTCTAGAACTCGATCATATATATATATCTCATAATTAAGGCAGCGTTCGTAAGAAATGTTTTTGTTCGACCATTTTTCTCCGACTCCCCAGATATTACCCCCTACAACCTCACAAACTTTACCCGTTTATAATATTAGTATAGATAATATAATTAGTTAATAGATTCTGCCCGCGACTTCGTACGCGTGGAATAGTTATTTTGGGCTAAGACGCAGCGGAAGCTCTCAAAAGGAAAAGATACTCCGATTTTAAAACCATTTTTCATTGTTGCGCCTCTCCTATTGGTCTTAGCGTGATGATATCCAGCCTATGACACGCACAAATAACGTGGCTTTCTATTGATAAAATAAATCGGTTTAGTAGTTCCTGAGATTACCTCCTACAACGTCACAAACTTTACCTCTTTATAATATTAGTATAGATTTCAAGACATCTGCCACAATTTTTTACACAAAAATCTAAAGAGTGCAGAGACGTTGAATTTACATTCTTATTATATGTATAGCTACTTAAAACATATAGGCATATACTATATGAGTCTCTTTATTAGATTAAAATAATATACTTAACTCTTTATTCACTTCGGATAATACTAAAATCCGGAATACATCCAAAGGCATTGTTACGAACATATTTTTACAGTCTCCTTAGAAATGAATCATTAAACATTGTTGGGGGAAAGGAAACCACTGGATACTCGGGAATAAAATATGACTAAATGTAGCACGCAACCTTAATACCTTTTATTTTCTGTACAACTCGGTGGAAATGGAGATACTTGGTTAAATGTACATGGGAATTAGGTACAGATTATGTTATATAAGCAATGATTAGATAATTTTAATGTTGCTCAGGCAAATTTATTTTAGGGTCGTCAACATGACAATACACACAATTATAGTAAATACATAAAAAGTAGGACTATTGTAATACATTATAAAAGTAGTCATATTTAGAAACAACCACGGCATGCTCCAACAATAAATTAAATATTATAAAGCTAAATACTAAACTATGTTACATATTTAAAGATTTAACATAATAATACAAAAACAACGACATTGAAACAGAAATAAAAATAAATAAAAATAAAAATATATAAAAAATAAAAATAAAATACTAAAACTGTTTTATACTCTAAAACAGTATTTTAAAACATTAGAAAAGTAACAAAGTAACAGAAAGAGAAAAAAACCATACAAAAAACAACACTAAATAACATAACTTAAATTAACACTATAACCAATTTACAGGCTTTAAAAAGTTATTATTCATCTATTTCAGCCGGCTATCTGCTATCTGACGTCTGCGACTCTGTAGCCATAATTTTTTTTTTAGAAAATACCTATTTTCTCTAAATGAATTTTGCGACTTTCTTTTACTTTAAAAACTATAATTTCAGCATTAATGTCTATTCTATTATTAATTTAAGATACCTCTATTCAATACTATCAATATTTATCTTCTAAGCTTACAAAAGTTTTTTTTTATTTTGATATTACATACAGACACTTGATTTATTATATGTATAGATATAGATAATGTTATAAGTACTAAAGGTATTACACGCCAATAAAACTAAAGCTTAAACTGATAATCGGTAAATTGATATCGGCTCAGTGATATTTGTTTTGATTGCCTTTCAAAATACATAGGCTTTAAATTGTATTAAAAGCAAACAACAATCTCATATTTGTGTCATATGACTTAGTTGGATATAGATTCTTACCAACCCGCAATTTATTGTTACACCCGTGGGTAAACTAAATGCCGTTTGCGTCAGAACAAATTTATTTTGTACTCCAGACAAAAAAGTGCAAAGAGACTGACGTACATTTACACTTGCACCGTATAATGCCGTAGATGTAGTCCTCTTGAAGACTGTTTTCTCGTTTATCTTCTTAATTGCGCCGACTACGTCTGGAATAAAAATCTAATCTACCTTTCAATTATATAGAGTGGAAAATTCTCGAAAGGCGACGTCATTATTCGAACGATTCGACAAAGTTAAAAATAGCTTTTAAAACGATGTGTGTTTATTTTTAATTAATTAATTGCCTATTTGTAACGAGCTCGCATACAGATTATATCAATATAGTCTATATCACAATAAAAAGCAACCATAACAGTACAGTAGGTGAAAATGATAAACAAAGTAATGCTAAAATAGAAAAATATCTTGTAGATTATGTCATGAGTATGATGAGTAACATTTTAGGCACCCAAGTCGGTATTACCTGCATGCAGCACACCTTATTTACGGAATAACAGACGAAATAGGGAAAATCCATTAGCGGAGCACTCTTACTCCACAAGACCCCGACTTTGAGATCATATGCGTCATAGTGACTTGCTTTAACGCATCGCCTATCGGAATATCCTACTGTATGTATAGGTATTTAGTTATCTTATTGTTCTCTTTAAACACTTAGGTGACTAAAAGGGTAGTTAATGAGTCTTTATCTCTTAAAGGTCACCGCTGTTCTTTGTCTGGACTGTTGTGTATTCATATGTTTACTATTACTTTATGTTATCTATACAAATAAAATCAAATAAAATAGATTAATAGATTCGATAATTAGATAGATAGAGTTAGATAAATACGTACGGTGTTATTACAAAACAGTTAAATACGTATTGAATACTTGCTTTAAAAAGTTTTCGAATTAATTCACGCATTCTCATATGATGTATTTATTTAAAGAAAATCGCCATTTCTTATAACGCCAAAGAAGTTTTACTTCAATCGCGTGTGACGGTTACACGCATTCGTTTTAATTAATTGTAGTTATAGTGTGAATTATTTAAATTTCATAGTTTGTACCTAAATGGAATTATTATCATTAGCCTCTCTTACACATCTATCGGTGCTCCGAATAATAATTAGATACGTTTTTATACAGTTTATTTTTCATCAAACATGATGGGCTGCACAATCTCAATATAAAATATCAATCATTATTACATAGTATAAAATAAAGTCCCCTACCGCGTCTGTCTGTCTATCTGTTCGCGATAAACTCAAAAACTACTGAACAGATTTTCATGCGGTTTTCACCAGTGAATAAAATGATTCATGAGGAACGTTTTGTTGTATAACTTGTCAAGGATTTATTTGTAATCAGGGCGGGACAACGTCTGCCGGGCCCGCTAGTATTAGATATACATAGGCTTTTATAATACTAGTTTGACGCAAGCCGCGAAAGGGAAATACAGTTGATCACGTTTACTAGTATGACGTGACGCGATATTCCATCCTGACAAAATAATACCGTTCATCGCGCCTAAAGAAGTATTCACTTCTTCACATACAGGTCTGTTTTTTAAATAACAAAATGATTAAAACAAATTATAGAACTTTTTAGTACTAATAGAAAATACCCTATAGGATACCCGATTGTTGTTAATGTTTTTACTCTCGGTGTTCTGTGAAGTCATGATGACTTGAGAGTTCGACGGTAAGATAACGCAAATAATAAAACGTGTTTATTATCTCTTGTTTTTATTTTAATAAGAAACGGTTCAAATGTCGCGATAATTTTTTTTATCAAAACAAGGTGGTTAGCCTGTCTGACATAGAACTAGAGGGTCGAGGTAACTGTACAATCTTACAAGTACTTACAATACGCACAATTACTTTTATGAGAGCCTTTTTAGAACCTAATTTGATACAAGACGACGGTACCTCGATGATAGTGTGCTTGGCTATGCGACATTGGACGTAAGTCAGAATCAGCTTTTGAACAAAAATACATAGTGGAAATATAGTTATGTAGCATAAATTCTGTTATTTAGTGTTTGCCTGGATAGCTATCATCTGCGAGTTGACAATTTGTCGCTAACCACTCAGCTGGTTATGAGAACTTGTTCCTGCTTCTAGGTTAACTTGTAAACATCATTGGTCGGATGCTTTTTTTACATCAAATATACGCATATACGCACTGGTTCATCTGCGAGTTGACAATTTGTCGCTAAACACTCAGCTGGTTATGAGAACTTGTTCCTGCTTCTAGATTAACTTGTTAACATCATTGGTCGGATGGTCTTTTTACATCAAATGAAGCATATACCCACTGGTTTACAAACTTTTTTTTTTTCGAACTGACTACGCTATTGACCAAGCGAGGTCTTAACAGCTTCACCGGACTACAAGGTTTACAAACAAATGAAGGTAAATACGGAAGATCGCGGCTCCTTCAAAACGTCTATGTTAATAGTTCCAAGGTTACTTCTATGATAAAAGTGCACTGGTCCTTATAACATCACTTTTTTATTATAATTGGCGTTTCAGATCTCATGAACATTTGTCATGAACGACATTGCCGGAGTGAAAAGATTGTTTTATTTTTTATCATTGACAATTAAAACTACGAAGTGTATCCGAAATAATTATATAATTTATTTAATATAATCAAACTATACCTAAAAAGTACATTTCTGATAGAAAATATATTGAGGTTTACCTGTTTTATTTGTCTATGTGTTTTTTAACGACTATAAATCCTCTTTTCAAAGCCATTTCGTTCTATAAACTTCAAAGAAATTTTAGTGGTTGGTGTTATTACAAATGATTCAGGCTTAAATGTAAATTTCCGAGGGGTTCCTTCGGCGAGTTCTAGCCTGTACTTCTTTAGAACCGTAATCAATCCGGCCAGCGACTGCATTTTGGCGAATCTCATACCTATCACAAAACAATTGTAAATAGTTATATGTAAGCTGCCCATAATTATATGATAATTATGTACAAAAAGTATAACAACATTTTTTACAGGAATTAGAAATAACATAATATTCGTAATGAAACGTAATATTAATATAATAATATAATATTCGTTATATTTCGAGATATAATATTTGTTATGCATAGAACATAACATATACAAATTACGTACTATATTATATATTATAGTTGGCAAATTAAATAATTAAATTAGTATTGTTAAAATATCAATAACAACCATTGTAATTATTTTTGAAAAAAAAAAACTTACCAATACAAAGACGCGGTCCCTCGCCAAAAGGCATATATGTATGTGATTTGATATTGTTTTTCTCTTCACAATAAAATCTTTCTGGACGAAACTCTTCTGGGTTTGGGAAGTAATCAGAGTTATGATGTAAATGATAAACTGGCACATGAATAGGCAGCCCCTTTTCTAATGTAACCCCATTAGGAAATGTATAATTTTCCATTACTTCTCGCGTAATAACACCGAGAACTGGATACAGACGCATAGCTTCGTTCAAGCAGGCATCCAGGTAGGGCAATTCAGAAGTGCAGTCATAACCGATTTTATTATTGTATTTAATTAAGTAAGCATCAACTTCTTCATATACTTTATTCAAAGCATTTTCATTTTTTGCCAATTCATATAGCGTGTAAGCTGATGATATAGCAGATGTTTCAAACCCAGCGGTAAAAAATAACACAGCCTGTGACAGAAGTATATTGTCATCAATAGTTAGTGTTGCTTTTATTGGCTTATCAGAGTATTTGTTCTTCATGCTATCTCCAGTGAGTGCCTCATTTTCCTTCCAACTCAGAATCAAATCTATGAAATCGTCATTATTAGTTTTTTTGTAGCCTCTTTGCTTAAAAACGGCTAATAGGATATCCTTAAATGTATTTAGTTCTTTTGTCAATACTGAGAAACCTAATCCATAAAAGACTGAAGGCCAAATAGATCTCATATTAGCTTTGAAAGCTACTGATCTCGAGAATTCGACAACATCTTTTCCAGCATTCTTGAATGGATTATTATTATTATTTTCGAGTGTGTTTGTGTCCACTCCAAAGACGCATGCTCCAATACACTGTATAGTAAACCTTTGCATTAGCTCTCTTACATCAACATTATTACAAATAGATATATCTTTATCCAACAAAGTTTCAAATGTGTGAGAGCATTTTTCTATGAAATTAAACATTTTCCTCATTTTTGCTGAGGTGAACAAAGGAGTCATATTTTGTCTCAATACTTTCCAATCATCTCCATATGCTGCAAACAAACTATATAAGCCAGCTTCTCTATTAGCATGTGCAGATATTTCTCTACCATTGAAATAGTAGAAATCCTTAGACATGATAAGTTTAATCAACTCGGGATCCTGTGGTATTAATACAGGTTCCGGGCCGAAGAAAGCCCCGATGAGTGGTGCGCCAGGAAATTGTTTGCATATATCTTGGACTGTTTCACTAACATGTTTTCTCTGGAGAATAGTATTACCGTAATTACCAAAAATCGGCCATGCTGGTGGACTTGGAATGTTTTTCTTCTTCCAGTAGTTAAATTTACGCGTAGTTATATAATATATAAAAAATAACAACACCAAAACAACATAAAGTAACACTAAGAACATTTTTATTCCCTGATGCGGCTCTTAGTTGTCTAGTTTAAAATAATATTGAAAATTGTCAACATTACACTTATATAGTCCGACGTGAACCCTTAGCCCCTGATAAGATAGAGTTTTGTTTTTATTCAACGATGTCCGCGTGAAAATAACGTGTTTATATAATACAATTGTGTACAGAATAAGAATATCAGAATATTTATGTAACATTGTTCATTTTCTAATTAAAAAATATATATTTACGTCATTAAAAATGATTTTTTTTTATTAAATATTATGTATCTATCATAACATTCTAAATCAGTATTCACTTAGAGATGAGGTTTTATTTATTACTAGCTTCTGCTCGCGACTTCGATCGCGTGGAATAGTTACTTTGAGCTAACGCTAACACACAGCGAAAGCTCTCCAACAGGAAAAAAGTCACGATTTTGAAACATTCTTCATCGGTGTTCCGTCTTAGCGTGATAATATATAGAGTATAATAGCCTTTCTTGATAAATGAGCTAGCTATCTAACACTGAAAGAATTTTTCAAATCGGACCAGTAGTAGTTCCTGAGACTAGCGCGGTCAACCAAACAAACTCCGCATCTTTATAATATTAGTATAGACTACTACTCTTCTCTCACCTATTATATAACGCTTTGTTAAGTGTATATTCCTTGTTTCGGTCTGCCCATGATTCGAAAAACCTTTCTCATGTGTGTAAATGTGTGATATTTAACTATTAGGTTCAAGTCCAAAATAAAAACATATACTGTATATATGCGCAAATAAAAACTTTTATTTTAACATTTTTACGATAATAATTATATATATGTAAATAAACGAATAGATTTACTTAATTTTTAAAAGTATTATTCACATTTAGAATGACGCTTGGTTTGTGTCACTCAAGAATTCTGCTAAAATTACTTTCGTTAGCAGTTGTTCTGTATTCATAAAAAAATGATCAGATTTATTCTTCGAAGCGTTCATTTTACTGCGTAATTCATATATATACATGTGTTTACACAGTAATCCATTTGTCAGCATTATAAATTGGATGATACAATGACTTGCTTAATACCTAGCAAATTATTTTGCAACGTCATTGTGACCGCGTGAAACTTTTGTTTTGTTTGCTGTTTGTGTAATTTTCAATGAAATTCCTTGATTTAATTAATAAACATTTGAGTTTTTTTTTTTTCGAACTGACTACGCTATTGATATTACACAGTAATCCATTTGTCAGCATTATAAATTGGATGATACAATGACTTGCTTAATACCTAGCAAATTATTTTACAACGTCATTGTGACCGCGTGAAACTTTTGTTTTGTTTGCTGTTTGTGTAATTTTCAATGAAATTCCTTGATTTAATTAATAAACATTTGAGTTTTTTTTTCGAACAGACTACGCTATTGACCTAGAAAGGTCTTAACAGCTTCACTGGACTACTAAGGCGAGCGTTTAAGGCACTCAGCTGATTTTATTTTGACAACTAGCTCAAGGGTGCGCGGCACACCTCGGCTTGGGCTGTTGCCTGGTACATGCAATTCGCGTTGCATGCAGTGGTTGCCCCAGCAGTAAAAGCGCCGCCGCCGGGCCCCGTCCAGTTGGGAGACAGCCGTGTACACACCGGCCGTCTCCTGCGTCCACTGGACCTGTGCAATGGGAAGATGGGATGGAAGAAGGAAGCCACAGCATTCCACACATGCTCGCTACCGAGCATGGCCGCAACTACGCTCGGCAGCGAGAGATCTTTTCCCACCGCCGCAGCCAACGTGCGACGCTGCTCCTCCCACGCAGCACACTCAGATAGAGTTTTCCGTTGCATCACGACGATTCTTAAGAAGTTTCACTTCAACAAGCTTATAACAACATTAATTTGTAAATTTTAATCAGGTTTTTAACGATATAAAATGTTTATACAACCACACTCTAGCGCTCCTTTTATAGAGGAATTTTTCAATTTTCATAGATAACGTTCACGTGTTTTTCTATATACGAGTGCTAGTCCATTGGCCGCACTTCGACCGTAGAGAAAAATTCAATTTCCATTTTTATATTTATAACACTAAAACTCGTCAATAGTTACTCAACAAGAAAGGAATTAAGAAAATCAACTGAGGAGGGAAATGTTGTTAACTAACAGTTTCCCTATATATTTATATATAGATTGACAAAATTCTTATACTGAAGCAGAATTTATTTGTTTTTCGAATGAGCGACAAAGAGGTTCATAATGCAATATAAATATAATACTTGTTTATTCTATACAATATTGATTAGAATGCAGACGGAGTGACATTCAATTATTGTGCTCAGATAGCTGTAATTCGATATATTTACAAAATCCAACTAAAAGCTTTTTTTAACTTAGAGTTAACTTTTTTTTCAATCTTGTTTGTTTCGCACAGAGGTCAATTGAAATTGGCAATATAAAGGGAGAGAGGAGTGATCGCAATTTGATACAATTCACTATTCACTCACTTGACGTGTTGCATGAGCATAATATTAAAGTCACTAATATTTGTTAGTCCTGATATAGATACAAGTCAGAGAGTCGTGGTAATTTCAAGGTCTGTTAAATGTCTTAAGATTAGCGATCACATGCTTAGCAAAATTATCGAACGATTTGATTGCAGACTCCTTCTCCATCAAGCCCAAAATATCGAATGGACATGTACGAAGATTATCACAGAGCAATATGTGCTCTAGTCTCTTCGTGCTAAACTTGGGACAATCTTGAAGCAAGTGTTCAAAGTTTTGCACTTTGAGTTAACTAGCATGTATAGAAATCTTTGCTTTTGTATTTATCTAATCAGATTTTTTTTATATCATATGAGGCAAGCGAACTGGTGGGTCACCTGATTTTATGTGATCACCACCGTCCGTAGACACTGGCAACACCAGGGGAGCTGCAAGTGCGTTACCAGCCTGTGTTTGGGGGAGAGGGTAGTATGAGGAGAGGGAGGGGAGTAGGAGGAGAGGGGGAGACGAGAGGTGGGCCTCCGGCGCTCTCACTGACCGAACGAAACGCAACAATGCAAGCACTATTACTTCACGTCGGTTTTCTGTGGGTCGGGTGGCTTTACCACCTACAAAATACTATATAAAATATATATATACACATCTGCCAAATTTTGCTGTAATTATTATTGGCTGTAATAACTTGTTAAATATTCCATAGGTACGAATCATACATACAAGTAAATAAATCTCTTCATAAAATAGCCTACTAAAAAATATGAGTGGTCTTTTTACCAAATAATATTAAGTTCAAAATTATCCCAAATAGCTCACAACAACAATTCTCTTTCAATCTCTCGTAACAACCGAACAATGTAATATTAAATGCTTAAATTCAACAATCTGCTTTTAAAGTACACAACAGGTGTATTTTGCACTGCAGCATTCAATTTCCTATCCGTACCTTCAATTTGTTCCAGGAATTTCTCATACACGCTCGTAAATCGTATATTCAAACCTTTTTACAAAAGACTTATATTTTTAGACAAGCAATTTTAAGCATTAATTCCTTTTTTTATATATCATAGGAGGCAAAAGGATAGGTGGGTCACCTGATTTTAAGTGATCACCACCGTCCATAGACACTTGCAACCCCAGGGGAGTCGCAAGTGCGTTGCCAACCTGTCTTGGGGGAGAGGGGGAGTAAGGGGAAGGGAGGTGAGCCTCCGGCGCTCTCACTGACCGAACAAAACGCAACAATGCAAGCACTATTACTTCACGTCGGTTTTCTGTGAGAGGGTGGTACTACCATGCTGAAACCAGTAATAGCCTCAGCGTGGCTCTACCACCTACAACTGCTTACGAAAATGTTCATCTTTGGTCATTTAGTTAAGTAGTTAAAGATAGAATAGAAACTTGAAAAAAAATGAAAATTCTCAAAACAGACTGGCAACAAGGTGTAACTTAATCCGATAGATTTTGAAGTATGAAATTTTGCAATGAAATCGTATTTTTCACAACATTCCTGATAATGCTCTGAAGACTAGAATAATAATATTAACTTATAATAAAAGATTTTCCTTTTTTTATGAAACGGATACCATTGAATTATTAATGTAGTATTTAGTTATATAACAATATTATCGCTAAAATTTACTGATGAACTCATAAAATGCCATAAAAGAAAACTTTTAATATTGTTAAATATTTTTTATATCTATTATCACAGCAAAACTTTCTATATCTTCTATACTAATATTATAAATAATAATAATAATAATAAAGAGGTAGTTTGTGATGTTGTGAGTTTGTGACGTTGTAGGGGGTAAACTCTGGATCTACTAAACCGATTTCAAAAATTATTTTATCGGTAGAAAGCCACGTTATTTGTGAAAGTCATAGGCTATATATTAACCCGAAAAATGAAAAGACTTTTTTGTGGTAGTCGGATTTGCAAAGTAAGTCGGAGAAAAAACGGTCGAACTAAAACGTTTCTTACGAACGCTGCCTTAACAATGAGAGATATATGATTGAGTTCTAGAGAAAAGTTATAGAGCTTGATAATGCCAACAAAAAGTCATCAACAGCATATGTTAAAACTTCAAGGTTTTTTTTGGTATTATTAGGGCGGGACAACGTCCGCTGTACCCGCTAGTATCTAATATAACACAAACGCAGTTTACAATTTTTAATAGACCATTGGATAGTAATTTTGAATAAAAATAAGAGAATATTATTTCGGAAAATATATATCTTACTGATATGCTTGCTACCCCAGACTAAACCAACTTTGGTGAATTATTCGACCCCTTTTTTCGCTCTAAAATCATTTGAACTCAATTTTCAAATAATTATCAGAATCAATATCAAATAATAATTAGAGCCACCATCAAGTGTGTAACGTACATTATATGAGGGACTGCAGCTGAGGTATACAACATATTCGTACTATAAAAACGGGCAGTTCGAGCAATTTATAACATGGAGCCTCGCGAATCATTAAAGGCTAAGTTTCAAAAACTCGTCATTCAAGTTACGATAACTTATGATAGAGTGGACCGACTTTAATGAAACAAAGGCTAAGTTACTCCCAAAGATATGCTTTATGATTTACCATTGATTGATGACTGATACCATGACTGATTTTTATTGTGAACCCAGTGCTTTAGCCGTGATGCGTGTTCATACAAACAGACAGACAGACATTTCTAAAAATTATTCAAATCTATTCTATTACTTATTCCTAGACACCTGCAACATTTTTTTTACAAAAATCAAAAAGTATTCCATATTTCCATTTTTCTTATATGTATATGATATAGATGAAAAGATAAAGCAGAACGATCTTCTTACTGGTTCTTCTCGATGACTGGGTTATTATCCGAACCGGTGGTAGTCTTAATTAAATTGAATAAAATATTTGATTTGATTTATATTATCTAACAATCTACACTATTCGACGTTTTAATATCTAGTAGTATTATTATATGAACAATTAATTGATTGTAAAGGGAACCAGTGTTTAGGTGATACCGCTGGAGCGTCGCGTGACCGGCTGTCGATAGGAAAAGCTTATCAAATAACGGAACTCCATTGGAGCTAATATAACCTGCATAAGTTGTTTACAACACGTAACATTTGTGTTTACTGCCAACGAAGGAATGTCTTCATGAAAATTAGATATTAAAATTTATTTTCGTAACCGTGCGCTTTCCGTTAGGATATTGAAAGTTAGATGTGAGAGAATTTAATACTCTTCTTTGTTTTAATATGACACCAGTGGAATCACATCGTTAAAACTGTAAATTTAGCTAAGTTCTATACACTACTGTTATCAAGGGTTTTAAACTACTTGGGCTACAAGACCAATATAAACGTTGTACGTGGAAAGACAATACTCTTAATTCTTCCAAATGAATGTTTTTTTTTAAATAAAACTCAACAGTGACCGTTCATCTATTATTGTAACATTATTATTTAAGTAGTAACGCCTTCTAGAATCATTTCAACAACTCCTAACATCCCACCTCTTTCCGGTCGTGCACGAATGGTCGCAGTTTTTTCTTCTCGCATCGTCGACCACGATGCGATATATAGTATAACCACTCATCTTTTCGCATCCCGCGCTCCTGGTTCTATTAAAGAGTCCAATATATATTATTCAAATTATAGGTAAATCCTATAATATTTCGCTTCCGTTCCGTATATCAGATTTTGCCGTGACCTTGTGAAGGTGAATAACAGTGTGCTGCTGGAGGTGCTCCGGGCCGTTGTACATAGTTATGGATGGCGAACTCACTGCAGGAGAACACCAAGTCAGTGCACGAAGTCCCGCTTCCTTATCTTCACATTTCCTCTCGTCATTGTGACGACAAGTCACCCGCCGGTATTTGGTTCTTACGCTTGCAATGAGTGTACCTTGTAGTACATACAAGATACATTTTACTGTAACTGAAAAAGAGCAGACGCCTTAATATAGTGTGAGTAATTCGAATTGGAATGATTACTACCTATTAGTATGTAATATAATATTAAAAATAATTAAATACGTGACTCACTTTTTTAACAATAACCGTTTGAGACTACTTGATCATGGACGTTATGTTATTAAAGGTTATGTTATATAATGTTTCTATAGTCAATCTTCTCTGGCCTTCTTAACCCACAGGTAAGAGAACACGTTTTTTATGCATAGTTATCGAAAAGGTACAAGCCATAGCGCGCAGTTTTTAGATGATTAGTTTACTTTAGGGTAAATAAACGCAGTAATTACCTTTATACCGTATACCAATGAGAAGGGTCACTACCATCTTATTATTACATCCACAACTTATTATTACTGATGACGAAGTATTTAACTATATATTTCTTTTCTCATACACAAGTTTATCTACCGTTATTACCGTTACCGTAATTACAAAACAATACTGCGACATACTAGCAGTAAACTTAGTGATAAGCTTAAGTTCTATGTTATGAAATTATTACAATTATCGCATTCTAATTTTCGCATCCGGTATAACTATACTTATATCGATTTTATGATGTCCACAAATTAAAGCCTCAACATTTACCATAGAAATTGTATATAGATATCAATATTGTGTACATATCGTTGAAACAATAAGCGGATAACAATAAAAGTATGACATCATTAATGAGTTTACTCGATCAAGATCAATTGATTATTCTAATAATAAAAATAAATTTATAATAATATACTAATATTATAATGCTGGAGGATGTTTTGAACACGCTGAGACCAATAGGAGCGGAACACTAATGAAGAATGTTTCAAAATCGGTTTTTTTTTAGAGTTTCCGCTGCGTGTTTGGCTTGGGCTGGTGTTATTCCACGCGGATCAAGTCGCGAGTAGAAGCTAGTTAGGAAATATATGTACGTTGAATGATCTCAGGATTTATATAAGCATCCAATACCATTGTGGCGTCCGGTCAATAGTAAGTTAATACTGGTCAATAGTAGTAAGTAGAAACACGACAATTCTTGCGAAAGCGTAGTCAATAGCATGATTTTAACAATCACATTGTCATGTATTGTTATTATTAACTTTTGATGTTTAATAAGAATTGATAACACTTCCTACTAACAATCAACGAATAATTTCGTAGATAAAATTCACGACCCAAAAAAATTGTAGTTACACTGTATGCACACATACATATAATACAGAACTGTTGATTTATAATTAGATTTGAAATTTTTCAATACGTCATCGGCTAGCATGGTGATTATGCCCAGGAGTAGAATATTTATAGCCTAGTATTATTTTTATTATTAACCACTTCATTATATGTATCTAATTTAAACCTTAATAGGTGTTTCCAAGGCATAAATCTCAGAGCAGAGTTATTCGCATAGACTAGTGGCAATCAATATAATAATATAGATCAAGAAACCCTAAAAATAGTAAGCAAGATAAACAGTATCTAACAAAATATATACACGAAACGTGTGGATTTTTATTCAGACGATATTCTCTAAATCGTGGCGTGAATAAAACTCTGTGGTTTAAACTTGAACAATTTGCAACGAGCGCTGACAGACACGTGTAACCTAGGTATAATTTAGAGTTCGTTCTCTAGATAGTTTATTTATGAAAATGTAAATAATTTATAACCAGCTTATTATGACAAGAATACGACGTGAATAAAATCATAAATTTTATTTTTCTTTGTGAAATTTATATCTATACAATTTATATTTATACAATTATTTATTTTCTTTCTTGTTGAGCAATGAAACTAAATCTAATATATCAAAATCTCGTGGCACGGTGTTTATGGTCGAACTCCTCCGAAACGGTTGAACCGATTTTTATGAAATTTTAAATACATATTTGGTAGGTATAAGAATAGGTCGTAAAGTATATTTTATACCTCTAAGTGATTAGGGTGATCCTAATCCTATCCTATCCAGATTTTTTTTACAATTTTTTTGTTTATTTATTTGCCATCAATAATTTTATATAATTCCAAATTTTCACCTTCGTAACCCCACCCTCTCATTTTTTATTTGCGATCTTGATTTTTTTCTATGAACAATATCCAAATGATTCAACGGTCGTTCGTATTTTAAACCTAACGAAATTATTGATGTTGCTGAATGACAGATGGCGCTACGTCCGCCTCATCAACATTTCTTCTACACACGCGTAAGTTATTCACTAAACCAACTAGGTACGGGTTTGAGTGAATCCCTGAATTGTTTGGTTTCACAATTGGGAATAGTGGGAGTCGCTGTACCCCTACAGCGTTCTAGGTTTTTTAACATTTTTCGAGTTTGGAAATACAATTAAAACCGGTAGGTAAACTATTTCACGCAGACAAAGTTGCGCAGGTCATCTAGTATTTTTATATATACTTTGACATTGTGTTCCAACAGACATGCTCCGATGGAGAGAATTTCCCCTTTTCTCTGTAGATTAAGGCTATCTCAAGTTTTTTTTTTTTGAATTGGCTAGTGCTGTTACTTGGGCGGGACTTCAGAGCTTCATCGGGCTTTTAGAACGAGCGAGGCCATTCAGTCGTGGCCAAAGTGGCCGAACTGCGACTTTGGGCTGTTGCCTTGAATGCAACATCTCGAACTGATCTAAGCTAACCAAGCAAACTAACTATTATACATGTATGCATTAGTGAGACACTCATGTGTACCTCAAGAATGCGTACAGGTATTATAAATATGACACTTTGGCTAAAACTAACTAACCAGGATCGAAAAAATAAGGGAAAATGTAAAGCCCTTCCACTATATGTGTACCTATGGTGTGCTTGTGCACGTGTGTGTGCAGTGATGTGTCTGTAAAAACTAGTGAGTACAGTGTCACTGTATCAGCTTAGAATCGTGCTGGAGGGCTTATATGGCTTGTAGGACAGTTTCCATACGCAGTTACCACTATCATGTCATTTGTTCAAATGGTACTCGACGTGTAATTTAAAGACTCCTAATATTATTTTACCTTTACTATAGAAATTTAAAAGTACTAAATAATTTTAAAATATTTCTTTTCATTGGAATATTTGTATTTAAAAAAATGCGATAGTAAAATATACATTTAATTGAAGTATAAAAACTTCATCATTTCAGTAATATTGTTTAGTATTTCAATTGCGTTATATTTCTACCGCACATGCTGCACGCTATACCACAATAGGAAATATGGTCATAATTTTTAGACATACATATAGTAAATGTTAGGCTGTATAAAATTTCACAGTATACTGAACTAATAAAGACATTTAACTGCTTCACGCTCCCGTTTACACCTCGACTGACCTACTTACTTGACATTTATCAAACGAGAGACGGCATTCAATTTTATAACTAAAATACATTTTAACTCGTTTATCCTAATTTAGTTTCATGATATACTTTTGTAACACTATATGATTTTTTTCTTCGAACTGACTACGCTGTTGACCCAGCAAGGTCTTAACAGCTTCATCGGACTACAGCACTATATGATTTTTTGTACTTGCAACTCATAATGGCAACTACCGTTATCTGGATTTTACAATACTATTAACAGTCAAATGCAGTAAAAATAACTTCCAAAATAAAACAAAGACCCTTACTAGAACTTACTAATAATATAATTTTATTATACATGTACATGTCTCTTTAAAATTAAACTTATGTTTGATATCCAAGGTAGAAAGCATTTGAAAGCATTTATTGTAGATAGTTAAAAAAAAACTCGAAATATCCTTTGGTAAATTATTTGGTAAATAGCCTCCAATTCATATATTTTTTGATTGGATGTAGTTCCTCCTGGTACTGAGACATTTTAAATAAAGACAAAATGTTCTCAATTCTAAAAAAAAATCGTACACCTGGGTAATCCTTCTGGTAACTACTTTTCTATAGTCATCTATAGCCTATAGTCATAAGTTTTCTATAGTCGAAATACCACCAAAAATAGGTTACTAAGTTTTCTATTTTACAAACTCTATATTTGGTTTTATACAGTTTTGCCGTACAGCTCCAGACGTCTACACAATTTATAGAGCCGCTTCAGTTGCGCAGAGACATTGCCTCTCTGAGCGTGTTCTACCGTCTGTATCTTTAAAAAAAAAAAAAAAAAAAAAAAACGTCTGGCTGGCTTAGTCCACTATTGGTCATTCCTTACTAATATTATATTATTCGGATTTAACAAATGTGAGTTTGTTTGTTTGTTACGCTTACTCCCGTTAACTACTTATCTGTTAGCTACAGAAAAAGGCATAGGGTAGCTATGATAAAGAAAAAGTGTACTGGTACTCTGCATGAACAGAAAATTATTTATTTACTTTATTCTACAACCCATCATACGTATTAAATAGAGAAAATTGTTAAAATAAACCTCACTAAGGTCAGTTAGAAACAGTCAAATGCTTGTTTTCCTTCTCTGTTTAAAACACTTACATTTCTCTCGAGTATACTTTCCCAACTGTATCGATATAACATCGCAGTTAGAACACGCGGTGTGCAGGATAGAGCTCCCATGGGACTTCCTTATTCTACCTACTGCGTATGTGAGTACCTCTGCGTTATTTAGTATCATGTTGTGTTTGAACACGTGCCCAACCTTACAAAATCTCTTGAAGTATTTTGTTTTTTAAACATCTTTCTTATCGATGCAATAATACGACATATTATTTATTTTTGCCAACGTAGGCTTGGCGTAGTGAAAATATTTATAGTGTTTTTATCAATGAGTACATTAGAATAAAAATAGTTATTTAGTCCTGGATACTACTTGTTCGTACCGTCCAACGTTAATTAAATTAATAGAATTCATTCTACAGTCTTCTTTCTCCAAACTTTTTGACCGTTCTGAATGTAAATTGCACAGAACACAAATTTAGGTTTAAATACGTATTATAGTACAATATATTGTTAGCAGTCTCTGTACTATTGACTACAGCGGGGTTGTTACTAATGACTTGTGACGCCATTGGTCGAAAGTTATCGACCGTTCGTGGCTTGACTGAATGCTATAAAGGCGAGTCGGTCGAGTAATTGGGAGGAGCGCTGACTAAATTCCTTCGGGAATCGAAGTTGGCGTATTTCACATACGCTCTCGAGGAGGAACGCCTCCTCAGAGTAGTACTCCGCCGCGTCCCTGCCGAAATTTCGGTAACTGGACCTGACATGTCCCGACGTGTCGGAGGAGCTGGTCTCGACTTGACCTGACATATCGAAGGAGCTGGCCTGTGAAGGGCGCGGTAAAACGTGACCGTGGGTCATTCTTGTGTGAAGCGTCGGCCCATCCATATCGAGTGTGGTTTACGAGTATAGCTGTGTTCAGTAGGATGTTGCTGAATCGACTGATCGAAGTTAAAACGTTTTTATTGTTATTTTCTGATTGAAAATTGCGAACAATGTAAATAACATTGAGTTGATTTTTTTTTAGAACTGACTACGTTATTGTCCTAACAAGGTCTTAACAGCTTCACCGGACTACTAAGGCGAGCGCTTAAGGCAATCAGCCGATTTCATTTGACAACTAGCTCAATGGTGCACAGCACATCTCGGCTTGGGCTGTTGCCTGATACATGCAATTCGCGACCTATCTAAGCTAACTATTCATACATATATGAGTTGTTAAAACATATATGTGTACCAAGCATACATACCTCAACAACTCTTATATATATTTCGTATCGGATAATTTTCTAAACATAAAATAAAATAAAACTCTTCCACTTGCATGTGTAAGCGTCTATGCGTGCACGTGTGTGAAGGTGACATGTGTAATGTTGTCGCAGTAATGTAAGATTTTGTGTCACTGTATCGCGCGAGCAGCGCACTCGAGGACTCCACGCCAAGGGAACGAAACTAGGCTTGAGCCGCTGCCGAGGGGGGTCGAGATGACTTACGGATAATTAAATGCCAACTTTACTTACTTCATTCTCGTTTAGGTTACTTTTTTAAAGATTTTTTCACGGTACCTGCTCTAGCCCTAAGAATCGTAGTGTATTGCTTCACAGCCTGTAACCCTCCTCAATAAATGGATCACAAAATGCAAACAAAAATCAAATTTAACCGGTAGTTCCAAGCACGCACTCTGTGTACTCTGAAGTTATACAATATTGGTATAGATATTAAATAATTGAAGTGATTTGAAGTAATAATAATTTATTTTATTATTTACCTGATAATTCATATTATTGTATTAACTCATTAATGCCCGGTTTCTGAGGTACCTGAATTGTAGTTTATCTTTTAATAAGAACGTAATTAAATAAGAACGCGTATATTGAATGTATTACGTCTGGGTGAAACGATACGACAATCGTATAAGATTGGATCGCGACTGCCATACAACATCAAGTGTACATATGCAATAGTATCACGATTAGGTGTGCTACGTTCTGAAGTCATCCTGGATCTTCTTCTTCTTTTCATTGTTTTGGCTCCGAAGAAGCACTTGCCAGTGTCAATGTTTTCTTTCAACGAAGATTACAACATATTTTACACAAGTGTTGTGTGAATAATTTAAATGTTCCAAAAAGATGGTGGCTCTCTTGTTAGAACTTTCCAGGGAGTTTTTTGGCATCTCAAGATTCATGGTCCGAGGCATTATTTTCCATTCACTTCACTTATACACAATAACCGAACTGTATTACGTAAAACACGACCGATTTTACAAAATACAGAGTCAAATAACACAAGATTGTGAATAAAATACAAAATTTAGTACATGACAGACCAAAATCACGTCAAAAACTTCCGATGTATATCTGTTATTCAAACAGAATGATAGAAGATCTATCACAGTGATTATTTGTTATTTGTCACAATCTGTGATTTGCCAGTGTAAATTAGAAGTTTGTAGGCAAATATGACAACGACAATTAGTGTTGGCTTGTAGATTTCGCGATGGTCGCCGTTGTTTGTGGATCATTTGTATGTGTGAGCTTTTTAATGTACTCAGATAAAATCGAAAATCAATTCAATAAGCATAGATAATAATAAAGAGGCGAAGTTAATTCTATGTAAAGACTCACAGACAATACCTATCACCAATTTTAGCATCTGTAACAATGCTTTTAACATGTCTTTAATTCTAGTAGAGACTCGACAATGGCAGTAATAATCTAAAAGATTGGTTGCCAAAAATAAAGTTTCATTGTTTTGGCTCCGAAGAAGCACTTGCCAGTGTCAATGTTTTCTTTCAACGAAGATTACAACATATTTTACACAAGTGTTGTGTGAATAATTTAAATGTTCCAAAAAGATGGTGGCTCTCTTGTTAGAACTTTCCAGGGAGTTTTTTGGCATCTCAAGATTCATGGTCCGAGGCATTATTTTCCATTCACTTCACTTATACACAATAACCGAACTGTATTATGTAAAACACGACCGATTTTACAAAATACAGAGTCAAATAACACAAGATTGTGAATAAAATATAAAATCCACTACATGACAGACCAAAAGCCCGCCAAATACTCCCGATGTATGCCTGATATTCAAACAAAATGACAGAAGATCTGTGTGTCACAGTGATTCTTTTTTATTTATCACAATTTGGGATTTACCAGTGTACCTATATTATGAAGTTTGCAGCTAAATATGACAACGACATTTGGTGATGGCTTGTAGATTTCGCGATGTTCGCCGTTGTTTGTGGATCATTTGTGTGATGTGTGAGCATTTTAACGTAACCAGATAAAATCGAAAATCAATTCAAGAAGCATAGACAATAATAAAGAGGCGAAGTTAATTCTATGTAAAGACTCACAGACAATACCTATCACCAATTTTAGCATCTGTAACAATGCTTTTAACATGTCTTTAATTCTAGTAGAGACTCGACAATGGCAGTAATAATCTAAAAGATTGGTTGCCAAAAATAAAGTTAAAAAAAAAATTCTAGTAGAAGTACTCTATCTCGAGAAAAATAGCTGAACAGAATCAGAATATAGAATATATTCTTTTGTATAAAAATATTTACAGGTGTAAAATATTCTTTGTTGCTTATTGTTCAATATTTAGTTACATTATATATATGGCTCTGAGATCTGTATTCACAAATATTTTTTGACATAAGATATTACTTACAAGTAATGTATGTATTGTCTTTATGAGTTTTAATAGTATAACTCTTTATCCACTACTTTATACACACTAAAATCCGAATCCAAAGCCATTATTAGCAACAAATTTTTGCAGTCTCCTTAGAAATGAATCATTAAACATTGTTGGGGGAAGGAAACCACTGGATGCTCGGGAATAAAATATGACTAAATTTTTATTGCCACACGCAACTTTAATAACTTTTATTCTATGTACAACTGGAGAAATGGAGATACTACGTTAAATGCACATGAGTATTAGGTACAGATTATATAAGTAATGATTAGATCATTTTAATGTTTCTCAGACAATGTAGAATAAATTAAGATAATAACCAATTGACTGGCTTTAAAAAGGTATTATTTATCTATTTCACCCAGCTATTACTGCTAATACTGCGACTTCTTTGTCATAAAAATGATTCTTTCCTGATCCATAAGAAATATGTTTTTCCCTAGGTCTATGGGGAAGAAAGTCTAGGAACCATTGGGTCTCTTTTATTTTTAAAATTATGATTTATCATAACTACCTTTATTTTCCGATGTTAAGTTACTTTAATTAAATTCTATCGCTACTTAACTTACTTCAGCCTGGAAAAGTTTTTTCAAGTTCGGGTGAACCGAACAAACAATAGACACTTTAGTTGTATTTGTGGACATGTATACATAAATAATATTTACAAGAAATTATATAAATATTAGTTTTAACAGTAAGAATAACTGGTTATGATATTGATAATATTATAAGTACTAAAGGTATTATTAATATAAACAAAGGCATTTGATGAAGCATTGACACCATACGCCAAGAAGTTTAACGAGAGCTACATTTTAGGCATCCAAGTCTGTATTACCCGCACACAGTACACCTTATTTTAAGAACAATAAGCGAGATAGAGAAAAATACATCAGCAGAGTGGTAAAGCATTCTTACTCGACAGGACCCTGACTTGAGATCATCCGTGTCATAGTGAATTACTTCTACGCGTCGCCTATTGGTATCATCCGCTGTACGTTTAGGTATCCTATTATCTGATCGTTCTTTTTAGACACTTATGGACTAAAAGGGACGTTAAAGAATCTTTATACTTAGGGGTCGCCGCTGTTCTATATCTGAACTGTAGTGTATTATTTTACTACTATTTTATTTGTATATTATTTCATATTATCTTATTTTAAAAAATAGACTTTCTTTCGAGTCTTTTTTATGTATTTCTTATTCTTGTCTTTACTTGTTAAATTATCTTTATAGTTTAACTTGCCTTCCGATTGAGTAATGGACTCGACACAGGCATTTTTCGATGCTGTCCCTTGATATTCAGTACACAAACAATATAATTATGAAATTTAAGAAAATACAAATGATATCCAATTACAGTTAAGGAATTGTTTAAATTATTTTAAAATATCAAGGAACAATAGAACACATGAAAATTTATAACTTATGAGTCAAGTTCGTCTATTTAACATCACAAATAAAACACACCGTAAGTGATAAGCATAATCAAATTAATCTCGTCGTACCATAAAGATTAAAACTAATTGTTTTTGGATTGTTTATACATCCTATTAAAATAAACAAATGAAATATAATTAAAACGTTTCTTAAATCATTCTTAATCTACACTAATATTATAAAGAGGTAAAGTTTGTGACGTTGTAGGGGATAATCTCAGTAACTACTGATCCGATTTAAAAAATTATTTCAGTGATATATAGCTCATTTATCGAGGAAGGTTATAGGCTATGTCATCAAACGAAGATTAATGGGAGCGGAGTCCCAACGAAGAAGGTTTCAGAATCGTTTTTTTTCCTTTTGAGCGCTTCCGCTGCGTGTTAGCGTTCGCCCAAAGTAACTGTTCTACGCGAACGAAGTCGCGGGCAGAGGCTCTGCATGAATGCATGACTCTGCATATCCACAATACGTAAAAATAAAATTAAATCATCTCTACCACTTACTTTCTCATAACTATCTTCAACTGTTGACACTTTTTACACTCCATTGTATTGAAGAAAAATATAAATATGAAAAAGGTATGAGCGATGTCGACGCGTCAACTGTCACTTGCCTGTAACTATTCGTCTAAGAGCTAGCAAAGGTTTTGAGAGCGAATTTTAATAAGCCAGTTTTTTATATATCTTTGTGTTCTTCCGAGCAACGTGCAGGCTACCTGGCTGTCGGTAAACGTTGCGTTTATTTGTGCATATCGCACCTTTACGTACAAAAATATTGATTTTTAAATAATTTTAGGATGTTTTTTCAAACTTTGAAACGCTACTAAAACATAAAATTATTATAGCCAGACATTTTTGTTATTAATAATAATGTACCCGATACTATTTTTTGTAAATAAAAAAAGTATGTTCAAACCATGTTAAGATAGCTGTAATTTTAATATTATTTTATTTAGACATAAAAGAGGGTAAATTAAAAATAATATGTATAGAATAACTCAGCTATAGCTATAGTTTAGCGCAACACTGGCTGTATGATAAAGATAGCGATAATTGTGGCAACGCCTGGTATAGACGCATGTATTTAAGATGGCGACAGTTCCAAGTTATATGTTTATGTTTATCGTTGTTTTTCATTGTTTACAGTAAAATCTTAATATATGATATTACGGTTAATAAAATGGTTTGAAATGAATTATTTTTATTTATAAAGAATATCATCGGGCACATGGTCTGGCAGTAATAAATTCATGTTTTTAATGACGTTTAAAAAGAAAGTTTTACTGAAAAAAAAGTTTCCTAAAATTATATAAAAATCAATATGTTGACCTGTAAAGGTGTGATGCACATTAATAAACACAACGTCTACCGACAACCAGGTATCTTGAACCTTGTTTGGAAGAGCGCAAAGAATGATATATTATAGAACCAGCTTTTCTAAAATTTTTGTTCTTCTAACGTTGCTGGCTCTTTTACTAAGGTGTCGCAAAATAGATGTTACACGTTATTCGGTCTAGCTCCCATTCAAACAAAGCATGTAACGCGTAATAAGGAACTTCGTTTCAATATAGCTTAAAATTTTAACTAATCCGTCTGCTATATATTGCACAAAGAAAATTTACCAAAGTCCGTCAAGGACTTCACTAACCACAAATTTATGATTTTCGTCCGTTATTCTGGAGAACCTCTTGCGTTTTATGGGACAAAAAATATCCTCATTTAGGATTACATTTACATTAGAAAGGTAACATTTTAACCTGGTAATATTAGTTATCACTGTGTCAAGTTTCGTCAAATTTGGTTGTAGTATTTTCAAAGTGATACGTCACAGGGACAGACAGACAGACAGACAAAAATTGTAAAAGGATTATTTTTGGCTTCTCGATGATAATAATTAAAATAAATCGAATGAAAGCCTATGTAGAAACGAATTCAAGGTGTAAATATTGTTATTTTGTATTGAGCTTGTACAAGTTATCACATGTTTTATTAATTAATTAAATGCATATGTATTAATGTATGTAATTGTCAATAATTTCATTTTACAAATTATTAAATTTAATTAATTGAGACTCTAATTGATTTAAACATTTAAAAAAGGACACAATTATCCATTGCTTTAAGTTTTCATTTAAAGATCGAAAATTAAGTAATAAGTAAGTAAATTAAATATAAAACGACAATCGATGCATTTTTTACACGATACTTTGATAAATTCTAGTCAAACATATTACCTTCTTGTTTCAGTTACCATAAACTATAATTAAATGATTCGAAATACAAAAAGACTAAGTATTATTGATAATAATATCAATTTATAAATTTCACCTGTGAAATTGAAATAATTCAGTCAACAATGATATTATAACATACAACTAAAAAAATCAATGAACTATGGTCGAATGTCGACCACTAGGCGCCCACTAGTAATCTGAATTATTTCAATTTCACAGGTGAAATTTATAAATTGATATTATTATCAATAATACTTAGTCTTTTTGTATTTCGAATCATTTAATTATAGTTTATGGTAACTGAAACAAGAAGGTAATATGTTTGACTAGAATTTATCAAAGTATCGTGTAAAAAATGCATTGATTGTCGTTTTATATTTAATTTACTTACTTATTACTTAATTTTCGATCTTTAAATGAAAACTTAAAGCAATGGATAATTGTGTCCTTTTTTAAATGTTTAAATCAATTAGAGTCTCAATTAATTAAATTTAATAATTTGTAAAATGAAATTATTGACAATTACAATGAACGGATGAACGTGAAACTTGGCATAGTTAAAGTTTATATGAAGGAGAAGTGCAGAAAGCTATTTATTTTATATAAAATGCATTAGAAGTACATTAAATTAATTAAAATATGCATTACTCACACTACTGCTTCAATTTTACACAAACTATACACACATGTATATAAAAAAGACATTTTGACATCTGTCAACAAAGGACTTCAAAAAAGGTTGTGAAGGAGGCTGCTATGCTCGACTGTATGTATTATTTTACTCTTACGGTCGCTACTCAGTTATTTGCCACTTTTTAAAATTGTATAAACATAAAAAGCGGTTACATAAAGTGGCAAGGCTCTCAAATTCTAAGTAAAGATAAATTTACGAAAATAAAGAAATTTATCACAAGTCATGACACAATTACCAATTAATTTTACACGATATCATGGGTAGGTGGTATTTCTGGGTGATATTGAATTAAATGGCATTGCGCTAAACGATCGAGCTAATTGTTTAACCTTACAACCTACGAGTTGAATAACAGCTATAGCAATTAGCAAAATAACTTTTACGAGAGTCTAAACGCTGTGATACTTCAATGATAACATGATTAGCTATGCGACATTGTACGTAAGTCCGAATCTATTAATTAACGTAATATTTTGAAGAAAAACACTAATGTATGTAATCGTAATTCCGGAGCACATATCCTATTACTAGCTGTCCCCGCGACTTCGTTCGCGTGGAATAGTTAGTTTGGGCTAACGCTAACACGCAACGAAAACTCTCCAGAGGAAAAAAACCCCGATTTTAAAACATTCTTCATTGGTGCTCCGCTCCTACTGGCCTTAACGTGATGATATATAGTCTATAGTCTTCCTCGATAAATGAGTTATCTAACACTGAAATAAACAAACAAACCCTTTAGCTTTATAATATTAGTATAGATTTATTGGTGCCTGGTTAGCTATTATCTGCGAGATACCTTTTTTTTCGAACTGACTGCGCTATTGACCAAGAAAGGTCTTAACAGCTTCACCGGACTACTAAGGCAAGCACTTAAGGCACTCAGCCGATTTTATTTTGACAACTAGCTCAAGGGTGCACGGCACACCTCGGCTTTGGCTGTTGCCTGATACATGTAATTCGCGACCTATCTGAGCTAAGCTAAGCTAAGCTAACTATTCATACATATATGAGTTGTTGAAACATATATGTGTACCAAGCATACATACCTCAACAACTCTTATATATATTTCGTATCGGATATAAGAGTTAACAATCTGTCGCCATACGCTGGTTATAAAAGGTTGTCCAGTTTCCAGGCTAGCATGTTATCATCATTGGTCGAATGGTATTTATACATTAAGTAAGACTGTGACTAAAAGTTTAAAAGTGAAAAATACAAAAGAACGTAGTTCCTTCTGAAATGTCCATGTTGATGGGATCCAACGTGACTTCTATGATCGATATCGGGAACAAAGTAATATTACACAATATTGTAAATAAATTCATAAACTTAATGTTTTCTTATACGAAATATTAAATGCATTACTTCATAATTGGCACATTGTAGCTTATTCATATGTTTTTAAAATATCATGATTGTTCTAACATTCATTGTTCTATTGCCGCCGCTGGAGTCGCCTTCTCCTTCTTTCTCTTGCGGCGGCGCACCACTGTCGTCCAGGTCTCCGACTCCGTAGGGGCCGAGGCCGCTGGAGGCGGTGCACTCCACAGGACCCTGACTTGAGATCATCCGTGTCATAGTGAATTATTTCTACGCGTCGCCTATTGGTATCATCCACTGTACGTTTAGGTATCCTATTATCTGATCATTCTTTTTAGACCCTTATGGACTAAAAGGGATGTTAAAGAATCTTTATACTTAGGGGTCGCCGTTGTTCTTTATCTGAACTGTAGTGTATTATTTTACTACTATTTTATTTGTATATTATTTCATATTATCTTATTTTAAAAAATAGACTTTCTTTCGAGTCTTTTTTATGTATTTCTTATTCTTGTCTTTACTTGTTAAATTATCTTTATAGTTTAACTTGCCTTCCGATTGAGTAATGGACTCGTCCCTTGATATTCAGTACACAAACAATATAATTATGAAATTTAAGAAAATACAAATGATATCCAATTACAGTTAAGGAATTGTTTAAATTATTTTAAAATATCAAGGAACAATAGAACCCATGAAAATTAATAACTTATGAGTCAAGTTCGTCTATTTAACATCACAAATAAAACACACCGTAAGTGATAGGCATAATCAAATTAATCTCGTCGTACCATAAAGATTAAAACTAATTGTTTTTGGATTGTTTATACATCCTATTAAAATAAACAAATGAAATATAATTAAAACGTTTATAAACACTAATATTATAAAGAGGTAAAGTTTGTGACGTTGTAGGCGGTAATCTCAGGAACTACTGATCCGATTTGACAAATTCTTTCAGTGATATATAGCTCATTTATTGAGGAAGGTTATAGGCTATGTCATCAAACGAAGATCAATGGGAGCGGAGTCCCAATGAAGAAGGTTTCACAATCGTTTTTTTTTCCTTTTGAGCGCTTCCGCTGCGTGGTAGCGTTCGCCCAAAGTAACTGTTCTACGCGAACGAAGTCGCGGGCAGAGGCTTTGCATGAATGCATGACTCTGCATATCCACAATACGTAAAATAAAATTAAATAATCATCTCTACCACTTAGTTTCTCATAACTGTCCTCAACTTGTATTAACACTTTTTCACACTCCATTTTATTGAAGTAAAATATAAATATGAAAAAGGTATGAGCATCGTGTCGACACGTCAACTGTCACTTGCCTGTAACTATTCGCCTAAGAGCTAGCAACGGTTTTGAGAGCGAATTCTAATAAGCCAGTTTTTTAAATATCTTTGTGTTCTTCCGAGCAACGTGCAGGCTACCTGGCTGTCGGTAAACGTTGCATTTATTTGTGCATATCGCACCTTTACGTACAAAAATATTGATTTTTAAATAGTTTTAGGATGTTTTTTCACTAACTTTGAAACGCTATTAAAACATAAAATTATTATAGCCAGACATTTTTGTTATTAATAATAATGTACCCGATACTATTTTTTGTAAATAAAAAAAGTATGTTCAAACCATGTTAAGATAGCTGTAATTATAACATTATTTTATTTAGACATAAAAGAGGGTAAATTAAAAATAATATGTATAGAATAACTCAGCTATAGCTATAGTTTAGCGCAACACTGGCTGTATGATAAAGATAGCGATAATTGTGGCAACGCCTGGTATAGACGCATGTATTTAAGATGGCGACAGTTCCAAGTTATACGTTTATGTTTATCGTTGTTTTTCATTGTTTACAGTAAAATCTTAATATATGATATTACGGTTAATAAAATGGTTTGAAATGAATTATTTTTATTTATAAAGAATATCATCGGGCACATGGTCTGGCAGTAATAAATTCATGTTTTTAATGACGTTTAAAAAGAAAGTTTTACTGAAAAAAAAGTTTCCTAAAATTATATAAAAATCAATATGTTGACCTGTAAAGGTGTGATGCGCATTAAAAAACACAACGTTAACCAGCTACCAGGTATCCTGAATCCTGTTTTGGAAGGGTATAATATATCTTCATGTTAAAGAACCAGCTTTTCTAAAATTCTCGTTCTTCCAACGTTGCTGACTCTTGTACTAAGGTGTCGCAA